>QLOZ01000703.1:0-40860 GCA_003314065.1 Lactarius sp. MG50
CATGGTACGTGCGTTCCTCGTGGCCAAGGCGGTTCAATCGGGATTTGTCGAGGCCATATGTAAGGACCTTAGCACCGCTGATGCGGCCACGGTCATTGAAATGCAACTCGAAGAAACGACCATGGCGGGAGGCATTTGGATTCACGATTGTTTTGGCATTGCCAAAAGAATCTAACAACGATGTGAAAGCTTTAACAAGCTCAGCAAGCTTTGTCTCTCGCTTGGAATGAGCGGATAGACGCAAAATTTGCTTGATAAGCAGGTCTCTGCTGAAGGACTTCCCCGACCCGGTAATTCCGCTGTATATGCGTTGAGAAAAAGGTTGGTAGATTGGAGTCGCTTGTCACTTACCGAAACATAATGGCCTGAGATTCACCTCTCCTTCTCATTAGCAGATATGCCCTGGCAGCCAATTCGTAGGGATGGGGGGTTAAAGGCGGTTGAGTAGGGCCGGACGGTGGGGATGTGTCTTTGTAACAACGCTCTTCATACTCTTTAGCACTATTGTCGTTTGTATTCGCCAGTGATTTATAAGGATTAACCACGACAAGATTGGAGGAATTGATCCTGAAATAGGGCCGGTCAGCCCGAAAGGATGCCTGTAGGACTTGAAGGATGGCATCGTCGGTAGGGTAAATTGTGGAGGAGAGGGAGGTCGAGACGAGGTCGACGAGGTCACCTGAGGCAAGTGCAGGTGAGGAGGAGGAAGCCATGACGAAAGTGAAGTGAAGATATAAATGAGAGGAAGGGTCCCCAGTCAAGGTTGGCAACTGGTTGGCACACGAAGCCTAAGCCGGCTTTTACTTCGAGAGCGACCGCAACAAGCCACGCGGACGCTGACGCGAGACAGGCATTTCACGTTATGTCATCCATTTCCCCACGCCACACATCTCACTCTAAAAAGGGTAAACTCTAATGTCTGAGTCAGTCACGCTACACTACGTCCTTCGGATTCATCCTCCAAGCCCGCATCATTGACCTCCCGCTTCACTGCATCGGTCCATCCTTCCTCAAACAGACTCTCATGCTCCGTCGGAGAAGCGATCGCACAAGCTAACTTAGAGCGGCCTTTACCCTGAAGGTCTGATCGCCAAGCATCGACTATTTCAGGGATTTTGCTGCATAACGGCGTTAGAATGACACTCGATAGCTTGATAAATTGTGGTAAATCACCTTGGAGCATACGTTCGTGCAAACAGGGCAGCTTCCGGTATACGCTGCGTTTTTGCGAGAAGGTCGACGCATGCCTTGGCATCCCCAAGTTGAAATAGAGTTGCGAAGGCAAGGTTGTTCTGACTCCTTTGCTCTGATCTCGGATGGTCAAACATGGTCATAAAGAAAGAAAGACTGACACACCTGCTTTGATCGCGAGCTGTCGCAATCCGGCTTGGTCTCCAGTAGAGAGTAAAAGTAACATCAGTGCATTGAGATCCCCAGCTTTCTCAAAGCACTCTCGAGCCAAGTCAAAACGCCAGACGGTCAGAGCGCGGTCACCAACAGCTTTCCATTTGGTTTCCGCTTCAGTATCGGGGACGGCGCGGACAATTTCGAGCGCAGAATCCAGATCGTCTAGCTGCAACGCCAAGTCGAATTTATGATCGGGATCATTAGTAACCTGGAAAGCTAACTCCTTCAGATCTGTGGAGGGCATCAGAACAACCGTCATGCTCGCCAAGCTACGCTGCACACCTTTGCTTTCCAAGAATCTGGCGACCTTGTTGAGCTGATCCCTTGGCACCGCGGGTAGGATTTGTTCAGCAGCGGCCATGTCGCCCCTCAAGACTGCGGTCTGGTATTCAATCACGCTCAAAGCCAGGAAGTAGCCAGAGACGTTCATGTCTTTATCTATCACGTAGACCCGGTTATGTGCTGGGATATAGCCGAGAAGAGACATAGGCCTATAGTCGCCAGACGATCAGCTAGCTCCTACCGGAATACGACATGTCATACCGGTCAAAATTGGTAACGGTGTAGGATTCAGTACCGATGAAGTAGTTTAATCGGTTGGTACCGTTGGTGTAGATAAAGCAGTCGCCAATCCATTGGGCGGTTTTTATCCTGGTGAATGTAAGGCAATGACGGGCGAGGAATTAAACGTCGAAGTTACCTCTCGGACACTTCAGTCACGATCTCGAAGGCTTCTTCAACACCCTCATCCCCCAGATCTGCACTAGCCTCGACCTTTGCTATGTATGCATCACGGTTGAATCGAAGAATATAGAGCGACTCTTCCGACGCGATAGCAACTAATGCCCCCGTGGAGGACCAGTAGACCTTGGGGGGTGGGATGAGCTGGAGTCGGGTAGGTTGTCAAAATTGAGGTCGACATACATTCTTTGCCTCCACATCGATGCGCCGCACTATTTCACCCGTCTCCCAATCCCAGAAGACAACAAAGGTGCTGCCGCGACCGCCTAGGAGAGTCCCACCATGCAGTCCGTCGATGATCCAAGACCCAAGACCCTTCATAGTCGGTCCAGGACGCTCCTTGAAATTCTTGAAGAGATGAATCTGGAGTTTGCCTTCAAGAACAGCATAGGTATTCGAGTCCCCGGCCCACGCGAAAGAGTTGCCCGTGCCAAAAGATTTGTTCCGCCAGGCAAGGGCAGTGTAGATGATATACTCTCCATCTCCGACAACCGTGACAAACCGACCATTTGGTGAGTGATTGAGTGATGTAGGGAATATCTCGGTTGAGCCGAGCTCCTTTACAGACAGAGGAATGCGAGAGCCCTCGATAAATGTATCATCGGTCACTGTCTGAAGGTTTGAAGACATAACCTCATTGTTGCGAGTGTAGATGAGTTTTCCGGAAGGATCCATTGAGAAGGTAGGTTCATCGCGACCTAGCTGAAAGGTACTCAGTATGCCAATAGTAGGGGAAAATCAGCGGGGTGCACCTTTAGGACAACGGAACCTTCATCGAAGCCTACTGCAACTTCGTTTCCTTCCTTGCGGATGGCAACGCACCAAACACGCTCTAGACCGTAGTTCAGCGTGTTTTCCAGGCGATATGTCCCGCTGTTCCAGATCTTGATTGTACCATCTTCGCTACCACTGATGACAATAGGGAGGTTGGGATGGAACATTGCAAACGAGACGTTGTTAGTGTGGCTCTCCATGGTTTGCACACAGCTTTTGCTGAGATAGTCCCAGACTTTGACGGTCTTGTCGTCACCCGTCGTCACGAGGTAAGGCTTATCTGCGCCCGGATAGAACTCGACGTAGTTGACACCCTTTTCATGCGCTTCCATCGTGAAGTTTGGGACGGGAGAACCGATGGCCCATATCTTCACTGTACGATCAAGGCATGAGGAAGCAAATGTATTTGGGTCTTTGGGATTAACCGCAATGTTCATGATGTAGTGTGTGTGACCTTCGTAAGTCTGTATCTTGGTCAAGCCCTGGGCCAGAAATCGGTTGTAAACAAGCGACGTACCTGAATACACTTCCACTGTTTTTCCCAATCCCAAGCTTTGATCGTCATGTCATCACTTCCCGTCAGGACAATGTTCGCGGTAGGATGTACAGTGAGACACCGAATGTAGTCAGGATGTGCCTCGAATGCTGTGACCTTTTCGTGCGTATTGTAATTGAAGACGCGCAGCTGAAAATCGTCGGAACCTGCAACAAACCAACTCTTTCGAGCGATGAATCGACAGCACCGGACTGGGACCTCGGCGACCTCGAATGTTTTCACCAATGCTCCTGTCTCATAGTTGTATATGTTGACAGAGCCATTATAGAGACCGGCTAGAAGCCATGGCTCTGTGGGATGAAAGTCGACTGCCTTGACACGGTCGGATCTATTGAATACTTTACGCTAAAGTTGTGGCAGTTAAAAAAAGGAAAAGGTCGAGGAGGCAAGGATACACCCACGTTAACGTCTAATAGCATAGCGTCATAGAACTTTTGATACGAGCAACGACTTTTCTCTGCGTTACCGCCAAGTGCCGGATGCGGACCTAATGTCACCGTATCGCCGTAATCACGCTTTTAGCCCATGCACTTGCCGTGCACTTGTATGCTCAAATCAGCGATCTGAATGTCCATGTCCATCTTGCCTTTTCTTATTCTTAGCACTAAATGCAATAGATTCATGTTCTGTATGCCCTCCAAAGCCGTCATTATTCGAGGGATACTCAAGGAAGGGGCACTAACAACCACGTGGTCTTCACGTTCACTACTAGCACCACCCTTCCATGCCAATCACACATGTCTGGGCTCTCATAGCCACGACTCAAGGAGCCTCGTTTTTGCCCGCAAGCCATGTCACCCACGCTATGACCGTTGCGGGTCATTCGTCGATGTTTGATACGCAAATCCATTTGGTCCATGACGCGGCAATGCGCTACTGGAGGGCATGCAAATCTAAACTACCACCACCATGGATGTAATAAATGAACGACGCCAAGGGAAGGTTCCTCTCGTCCCAGCTTCCTGATAAGCTCATCTGATTATTCAATCTTGACCTGGAACCCTGGACGGTTATCGTGCTTTCCGGATCGGATGCGATTCACGTCACACCTTCACCTACGAGATGGCACGTTTTTCAACACGCGCATCCCTCGCGAATTGACCATACCCACCTTGGACAGCCGAAGATAGCGCACAGCGTCATGCATTTGCCAAAGCCGTCGCGTTGGCCGTCCTGCGGAGAGAAACATGCTGTCGCAGTGCTGGCCTCGATCAATGATTGCCGCCTGGCAGCCTCGCGTGCAAATGTTGGAGGGGCTGCAAATTGCTATGATAAAAACCCTCCCCGATGGTTGATCCTTTCCCCACTTCCCATCCTCCCGTAACACACTTCCCGCAGTAACGACGCCAACCACTTCGTATTCTGCAACCGTTCCTTGACAACATGTCTAAATCCCAGGCATCGACACCTTCCAAAAACCTCAAGTCCCGCATGGGTACTATAATGAGACGATCGTCATCTGCTCTCAGTTTCGCGAGGCCAGGAGCCACCCCCAGGTCATCGAGCGAGTCTCTCAGACTCGATTCAAATGCCCCCGGTCCAGAGCATGCCATGCCGAGTCCCGTAGCTGAGTCCCCTGCCCGTGAAGCTGCTGAATCCATGCCAGAACCTACGGGGCCGTCGAAACTATCGGGCGCTCCGATCATCGCACCAGATCCCACACCTGAACCTCCTGCCGTTGTCGCAGCACCAAAGCCAGAGCAATCACAGGCCCCCCCTGAGGTGGTAGCAAACCCCCTTGTACGACCCATTTCAGAACCTGCTCCTAGCGCGGAAGCAGGAAATGCTCCAGCAGAAAGTACATATATACCCCCTGCCCCCACAGAATCCTCTCTCCCAGGAGGTTCTGAGCCTATTGCGATAGCATCATCGACCGACCCTGCATACTATTTCTCACGCTCCCCAGAATCCGTCAGCCGTGCTGAATCCGAGCACGCCACAGAAGAACCCTTGCCGGTTCGCCGGTCCGAGGATTCCGGCAGCACCCGATCGCATGGACAAGTCCCTCCTCCTCATGAACGACAGCTCCCGACCGAGATTCTTACAAACCCTTGGGATGGCGGTCCTGTGGCTGAGAGATTATCTCAGCCTGAGGAGGAGGCTCTTACTGCTTCCAGAGCACCGCTTTCTCGTCCTAACCCAATGTTCACCGACCCTGCTTTAGCCCCCTCAACGTTCGCGGAGGCTCCAACTATAAATGCGGACAATGCAACCAGTACGGGTACAATCACACGACAATTTAACCCAGCTGCCCTCGACCAGGCATCCGCTGACAAATCTTCGGTGGCCGGTATCACATTGAAAAGTCGGACGCGGGGTTCCACCATCTCTTCTCAGGTCCGACCAAGAACCCCGTCTATCCCCAACGGTCGGCTTTCCGGGAAACCGAGCCTATCCTCCTTAGCTTCGTCAGCTGCGGCGCTTTCCAGTCATCCAAGTCATGTCGTTTCGACCGAACCTCGTCAGGAAGATGTTGCTACGCTCCCCGCAACTAGCAGGTATGTCCGTTACCACGTAAATATGACGCTTAAAGATGACGGCATCATAAGGGTATACCCCTATCCGTTCTCCGATCCAGTTGAGAGCGCGCGACCTACCGACGCACCTGGCCTGGCAAAGCAGCCCTCCACTTCAATGTTTGGGTGAGAGAAGTTCTCCTGTATTATGACTCTTAAATGTGACGGTATTACTAGGCCAGCGAAAACTGGTGCTGACGCCGGGAAAAGTCGGGCTGGAGCGCCAATTGACGTTCCTCTCCCACCTCCTAGTCAGGTTGTGTACGCAATGTAAGTCGTTTCTCCATCAACCAAACTCAATTGATTTGACCGTACACCTCAAGGCCCATTCAGACCGCGCCATCAAACGTCAGTGCCGCAGGCAAAAGCAGCGTGTTTTCACCTAGAGAATTAATCGAATACGACACTGAGTATGTACCCATCACCCTACAGTAGTACTTTCCTCATTGTTGATAGCGAGTCGCGTCCACTTCTTCAACCGTCTACAACGTCCCTGAAAAATACCCCCCATTACGGTCAAACAGATCCTGGACAATCAGTCTCGCTCTTTGTTCCACAAGATGAGGGTTCTTTGTGGCCGGTGTCGGCGCGCAGATTCGCTAGTCTTGGGTGGCAAGAATATGTGCTACCAGACGGCGCCCGTTACTTTTCGAACCCGGATCTTCACGTTGTCACGGATGTCGATCTGCGCAACGCTGAAAGGCTAGATGCAATGACGACACTCCTTAGTGAAAGCGACGCAGAGGTTTTACCTCCCAACGGGTGGGAGTTATGGTTCCGTAATGCGACTGAGCCCACGACAGCGTTCATCCTGGCCAAAGCCTGGGTCCACCATGGGGCGCGGACGGTGTTATTAGAACGTCCTTCATCGGATCCGGGGGAAGTAATGAGTAAAGATGCTGATAGTAAGCTGCTAGCACCACCCGCGTTGGGATGCTTGTGCTAATGGTTCGGCAGAGACCGACATGGATTACCAGTACTGGTCGTTTATGGTGTCCCATCCCGCTCATGCGTCGCTTCCAACAGAATCGGTTTCCGAGGCCATTGACGTCTTGACATGGTCTTATACCGGTCTGTTTCTTGATTCGCTCATTTGTGTTGCCGCTCATTCTGCCTTGCATCAGATCGGCTGCTACCGTCTCCTGCCCTGTCTCTGCCCCCATTTAACCAAGAGGAATGCCAGGAACTTATAGCGCTACTTCGTTCTTTTGAGCGTGAGCCTCCCCCCCGCGATGTCTGGCTTCCTGACACCCATCCCGCTTGCTTCAGACATGTCTCCTCAAATCGCATCGGTTGTTCGCACACGTGTCGTATCTAAAGTACTTCTTCGCGTCGGTAAGTTGTAGCCTGTCTTAAAGGTACACTGTCTTACTAAGTCGATTCCAGCTGCATGGAGACAAGGTCGTCCCATGGATGATGCGACACGTCAGGATCCGCGCAGGAATCCTTCAACTCGCATTCCATTTCGTCGTACAGCCGGAGATTTCATCATTTCAATCCTCTGTCTTGGTCTCCCTTACCTTTTCCTGGAACGATCACATCATCAAAGATTCGATGCAGAGGGTGGCGCGCGCAATGTTGCTGGTCCTATGCTCATCGTTGGCGCATTTGCTTGTTTGATCGTAAGTCGGAAATCCTTTGCGCAGTTCACTGCGTTTTTTAATGCTACCCTCAAGGCGGCTGTTATCTTGAGTGCCTCGGTAACATTCATTACCCTTCCTGGGATCGATGACGTTTCGCGTCTTGCCGGTTTCATCGCCATTCTTCTCTCCGCATCCAGTCTTATTTCTGCAGTGATCGCGCTGTTCCGATACAAGTCGGACATAGAGAATCCAATCGTGTATCCTCGCGGGGAAGGTTTAGTTCTTCTTTCGGTACGTGTCCTTTGGAAATTTATCCCTGGCAAAGCTGACCGGAACCGGAACCCGAAGCGACGAAGCGTCCTACTGGCCCTCCCCTTAGTCTTTCTGCTCTACGCGATTGCAGCATTTATTACGGGAATCGCACTATATGCCTTCCGCGGGTTGGTGCCATCAGTAGCTGGACGTCACTTTGAGGACTTCATACAGTGGGCGGTCATAGGGACCGTTGGGGGATTAGTGTGCATACTTTTGACTTCGCAACTCTTGATTCACTGAGATTCGTTTGTTTTGTGTCTGTATACGGATTGACTAATATTTATGTTGTGTACAATGTGCGTCTCACGGAGAGTGGTCCGAATGCGGCGCGAAAGAAACGAATCCTGGTCCCCGGCCCGGCTCGAGGTGATTGTTGTCTGGGTCCCCTCGGCCCGCAATGTCGGCTCCATTCGTTGCCTCGTTATAGGCTGCTAGTACTCGTACTCATATGATTTCTGTGTCTACCACAGCACCGTTATCTCTGCGAGATGCCCACCTGATCAACTCTGTATTAACTCTAGGATATGTCCTTCCACTCTACTTCACCAAGTACACGCGCCTCTCCTTCTCCAAGACCCTGAAAAACGATGAGTCACGTTCGAAGGGAGCATCTGAACGGTGGCGAGATGATCCCGCGATCATCAAAGCCCGGCTATTGTCGGTTCTTGTCAGCACGATTGCTTCATTGTGCTTGATGCACCGTATCGTGGCTACAGGCCAAAGCAAGGTACTGGATGTGAGCAAGCCCAGTTCTCCATGCTCTTGTTATTCTTGTTATTCATATACCTTTCGCAGCATGGGTGGGGTACAACGGCCGCCCACCTCGGATTCTCCTTTCGCGGGTGTGATCTCCCCGCTTACCTCGTGACCCCAGTACTATTCCTCGGCCCGTTGTATGGTCTATATTTAAGTTGTGATCTACCTTTTATGGCACGTTGGACGTTCAACGAACAAATCAAGGGCAAGTTCAACTGGGTTGGCATCCGGAATTACATTATCGTAAGTGCCAGCCCTCCGAAACCATGTGACACGTCTAATCGCGCATGTGCCTACACAGGGGCCCATATCAGAAGAGGTGGTCTGGCGTTCATGTTTAATCTGTACCTACCGCCTTGCTGGTGCCTCAAATACCCTCATAGTCTTCTTCACACCTGTGTCATTCGGATCCGGTGCGCCCTTTCTCATACCAGAGCACTGACATGACTTCGAGCCAATTCCAGCTCATTTTCATCACGTATGGGAGACCTACAATATGCATGGTCGCACGCGCCTAGCTTTAAGGCGTGCTATTCTCTTGACACGTTAAGGGGTCCTCACTCGTCGATGTGTTCAACCTGAATTATTGTTCTGACAGTGTTCCAATTCACCTATACCACGCTCTTTGGTTTCCACTCCGCTTTCCTATTCCTTCGTAGAGGTTCACTATTGCCTCCAATATCTGCGCACATATTCTGTAATATTATGGGATTTCCGCAGCTTCAGACCGAGTTGCGCGTGTATCCCCATCGCCGAAAACGTACGTGCGCAGTATCTAGAATCTATTTCACACTTAGGCTAATCTATATGCGATTCAGAAATTGTCTTCGCGTATATCGCTGGCATATCACTCTACATATACGGAATGAGGGCCTGGATCTAGCGACAGGATAGTCCCTTCTGGTTTCGCTGCGTTCCGGGCACGGTAGAGTCAGATTATGCGGCCTCTTCAGATCGGATTTTTATGATCTCACAGCCGTGAGATAGTGAACTAAGGAATTGGGGATTTGGGATCTTGTTTTGCTCCACATTCATATTCTATCAAATGTACTATATGGACCTACAGGTGCCATGTTTACACGAAGGAGGCAACTTGAACTCAGGCTGTAGTGGTCCGAGTCTGAGTCTGAGTCATACTACAGTACCTCGGGCACTTATAATAAGTTTGCATCCGGGCCGCTTCGCACTCTGAGCAGTGCGCTCCCGTCGTCCAAGGCTTGCCTCGCCCTCACCCTGAGCTTAAAACCTAATGGCGCCCCGACAGAAACGTAAACGCGAATACGGTGGGGGCGATAGCGACGACGACGACGACACCTCATGTGGCCTGCGCCAGATACTTCCCGTGGCAAATCTCCCCTCTGACTTCGACGGTGAACCTATGGATGGTATGCAATATTTGTTCACTGTAAGGTATGTTCTATCTATCACTGTATCAAGCACGAAATGATACATCTACAGGCGAGACGCGCGGAAACTGCCCGACATAAAATACGTCGCAAATCCTTACGCTCGGATTCCTCCACAACCCGCTCAGTCGACGGTGCAAGCTTTCACCGAACCCGTACGACAAGTAGAAGCGCCCCCGCCACTCCCAAGCGAAGAATGGCTCAGCAAATTTGAGCGTGGCTTTCGTAACTTCCGTGGTGTGAGTTTGCGATACTTCCCTCAAACCTGGTATGCTCATTCTCCAGTAGAACATCAACCAGCCCGTCGTTCAACGTCAGCTGGCAGGACCGTCCAAGAGGGTGATCCCAGATAAGAAAAACAGGGATGCTTGGTGGGCTTTCCTGGAGGGTGCTCCAGAATCAGTGTGGAATCCCCCACGGTCTGCGAAGCATGGAAAAGAGCACGCCGGACAGTGGCGCGGAGGTGCGTTCACACCACATCCACGACCGATCCTTCCTCCTGATTTATTTACTAGCTGCACAACAGCCATCTTGCGCCACCCCTGCGAAGCCAAGAGAACTCTCACCAACATTGTTGTTTCAACTCGACCACGTATGTTTCTCCCTTTGCCGGACATTACTCGAACTTATCGATGCCAACGATTTTAGCGCTTCTCTCTTCACCTTGTCATGTACTTTACGCATTGGTTCAATCTGTATCTCGAGTCCGTGGATGGCAACACCGACGACCACAATAGTGCCACGGCCTACACACCTACGGATGTACACATGCGATGGGTCTTCGCGCTCCTCACCCGCATTGACTTATTCTGCTCTTCGGATGAGATGAGCTGTCTACGTAGCCTCGCGAGAGTTTGTCTGGCCCTAATCTCGGTCATCCGTCGGAGAAAAATGAGGAGCCCTCCGCTCTCTGCTCACCATGAGCGAGTGGGAAAAGGCACCGAAACGGACGCCAGTACGACGGAAGCAATTGTGACACCCTCAACCTCGGAGGGGGAGGAGGACTCCAGAAACTTGAGCGAGTGCTCGATGTGGGTTGTATTTTGCGCCGTTACACGTATTTGGGGACAGCGGGATTTGTGGGATGACGCTGAGGAGAGCCTACGTCAGAGTAGTCTCTGATACCTTATTCGTACGTTTAGTACGTAGCCATCTCTGTAGAGAAACCACAATTGACATCTCAGCTATCACCTCTGAATTGGCTATCAGGGCCAGCTATTCTGAGTAGGGGCCAGTGTCTCACTCACCCAACGCCAGTCCCGTTGCCAGTACTGTCGCTAGAATCCACTGTTTGTGGAGATGTCACCCTAGGGAACTTCACTCGCTATTTAAGTCCACCGACTGCCCTACATAACTGAAAGTGTTTGACACAGGCATATTGCCGCATACACAGAGCCACATAGCTGCTCCCTGCCAACTTGAAGTTGTTACGGTGTTGTGGCGTCACGCTACCTGTCCTAAGAGAGCACCACTAGTAAGGGGCGCTGTATATAGAACCCAGAAAAATGGGGACACCTCAGGGTGGCGAAGTAGCGAAGACTCGGAACTTTCCGAGTCGCAACAATATGTTAGTATCTAGTGTCTTCCTTGACGAGAAACGTCTTGCACCGTCACTTTATGCCCATGGATCGCCTAGCAGCCCGACAAAAGCCTTGCATCACCTCCTGCGGCCACACTGCACTGTATCATTGATTACGTTTAATAGCATTAAGCAATGGGCAGAGTAGGATACATGATGTTGGTACGAGGCACTTTCTGTCGGGTTAGTCACGAAGCTATCGTCCCGTGCAAGTTTTTAGTTAGTACATTAAACAGTGGGGAGAGACTCTCGCAATTGAAGCCATAATTAGCGGATTGTAACCCTTTTAAGCCAGAAAAACCCCGGAACTTTGGCTCATGAGAAAGGATATTTTGAAAGATCAAGCTTCTGTGAACGAGGAACACCAACTGGACGTTGCGGTACGGGAGGTGCCGGCACGTGCGCGGACTCGCCGGGGATGGAAGGCGATTGGTCGTCGCGTACTAGTCACCCAAAGTCAGGAATATGACGTTACTGCAAGATAGCAATCTTACGTCTAGTATGTGTTTGGTCAATAAGTCGGGCTTTCTCCAACACTAAACTGTCCCGTGGGCGGGGGCTTGGTTTCGTTCGACCATGATCCCTGCGTGGGCTGGAACTTGCGGTTGTGAGAGAATTCGACAGAGCCATTGACCCTTCATCGTCAGTTGGGGATGAATGTGAGTTCAACACGACATGCACGCCTCCCTTTTGTGTTTCCACGTTGGGGAAAGTTATGGGAGGCGATGCCCGGTTCGAAATTGGGAGTGGAGGAACAGGGGGTAGAGGGCGAGAAGCAAAGTGCGTGCTGACTGTTCCGGAGCGGACCCGACTTCGCGCGTGGTATCCCCCAAGCGGTTGACCTGTAACTTGCTCAACAAACTCCACAGGAGCTCCCGCCCCGAACACTTCTTCATGTAATTCCTTGTGGGTTCTTCTTACTCTCATACGGATGGGAGTGTGAATCAAAGCCACGGCTTCCCCAGTGGCCTCACTGGGTGTCACGTCGCTTGCCAGCATCGAATGTCGGTTTTCTGTCACGTCTACGTGCACTTGCACGACGCTAGGGAAGATATCAAAATGAGGATAAATCGGGGGGTCTATACGCAGATCGTCATGTCACAGTATTGCCTGGAATGATACAAAGACTCACAGAGGTTGAATGCGGGGTACTGAACGGACAGTTTGATTGAAAGTGGCGCGGGCTGGTCTAGCTTCTTGGGGGAGCATGTGCCGTACAAATTGAAGTAGGGATATACTTCCGGGTCTGTGAAGTATGAGAGAAGGGCAGCAGTAAAAGGTGGTAAGCTTACATATGTCGAACTGGGGATAGACCGATCGCTGCGGAGAAGTGGCTCCGGTTGCAACACCGTTCTCTCCGTCACAGATATAGCCGGGGTAGATCTCGAAATGTGGATAGACAATAGGATCTACGAAGATCTACTTAGCTACGACCTTAAAGCCTCGTTAGGACGCACATATTCTGATGCATGGATATCGGGACGTAAGGACCGTCTTCGGCGTATCATCCGTCTGATCCACGAGGACAGAAGGGTATAGGTCAAATTCAGGATACACCGTAGGATCTATCGGGATATCAGAATCAGCCCATCCACATGATGTTTGATTGTAACTCTGACAGGGAGTAATTCTCGGGTATATTTCAGGAAGGCGGAGACTTATACTCTTCGCTTCGGCAAGACCACCATGCATAGAGTCGAGGTCCGTGACTGCCGGGTAAATGTCGAAGGTAGGGTACAAAGGAGGGTCTGACACCAATAATTTGTTGAAATTCGGGGGACAGGACAAGTGGCGTGCTTACCGCCTTTCAATTTGACCGATTGGACTTGATTAGCACCGGAGGGTATGGCTGTTGGAACAGCGAGACCATGGAGCTCCGAATTGTCAAATATCCGAGTGTGGACTCACCACTATCTGCAGTCTGGTGGACCTCACCGAAAGAAGGAACAGTGCAAGGTGGATAAGGAGTGACAAACGGATATTCCGGCGAGTCTACATTGGAAGATCAGGAATAGGTATCTCTGGCACAGGAAGACGTACATGGTTCTATCACGGGATAGATTGGGGGTAGGCGGACTGGCAGTAAAGCAACTGAGCTGGGCAGCATTACTGGTGGATAAATGTGCATAAGGTTAGTTGGATAGCCCGCGGGGTCTGCCAGGATGGTTCAATACTAGGACACTCTGCCAGTACCTGCATTGAAAAAACCTACACAAATCAAAACAGGGATATTGAGAACCCAACCCCGAGTAGCTAGAGAATTTGGCCATGAGGGGAGACTCTGCACCCTGCTCCATATCCACGTCCGCAGGAGGTGGAGGATATATGCATAAGTAAGGATAGACCGGAGGATCTGTATCTAGTTAGACACGTGAGTAAGAAGTCGGATACGAGCTCACAGATCCTCAAGTTCGGATAACTGGTTTCCAAATGAACCGAGCCGAGGGATTGAGCGTCGCATAGGTAGTCATGGTGCATAGCAAATGAAGGATGGTTGGATATATCTGCAGGACTGCTCGAAAATAAGCTCGAGGAATTATTGGAGAAACCTTACTCGGAGAGGTAACCATACGCCGAGCAATTGGGCCAACCCTATTAGACGTGGCTGATTCCTCCACCGCGCCATCTATGCATGCTTTGAGGATAACAACTGACAGACGTTAAGTGATACTTACACGTCTCAACTGATTGATCCCCTTTACGAAACCGTGACGGCAGCGAATTGATCTGTAGCCCATGAAACGGCCAGATCAATGTCCATGCTGGGCAGCTTTCGGCCACGAAATAAGGGAATACGTGTCTCGAATTATGTGCAGGTATGTTTGTTGCTCCGCTCATATCATCTGTAGCATACTTTGTGAATACCGATTAACAGACTTTAAGTTGTACGTACATGTCTCAATCGTAAGGTCCCGCTTAGGGTACTGTAGGGGCAGAGGATTGGGTGCCGTTTGTGGCTCATGGAACGGCCAGGTCAATGTCCATGCCGGGCAACTTTCGGCCACGAAATAAGGGAATACGTGTCTCGAATGATGTGCAGGTGTGTTTGTTGCCCCGCTCATATCACCTGTAGCATGCTTTGTGAATATCAATTAACAGACCTTAAGTCGTACGTACATGTCTCAATCGTAAGGTCCCGCTTAGGGTACCGTGAGGGCACTGAATTAGGTGCCGTTTGTGGCCCATGGAACGGCCAGGTCAATGTCCATGCCGGACAACTTTCAGCCACGAAATATGGGAAGACGTGGTTCGAATGGAGTGTGGGTATGTCTGATGCTCCACTCCTACCATATTTTGAAATTGGTGAGTCCCAAGTAGTAACCGTCAATGGTGTACATGGCGAGTCATCCAAAACGCGCATGCCGAGATCAGGAGAAGGAAGGCGGGATATCACGGACTCTGGAGAGTACAGCAGTTCTTCCGGTCCCCACGATGTGGCCGTAGAAGGTGTAGGTGGGCAATCCTCTATCACGCGTTGGCCGATATCTGGTGACGGAAAGCGAAATGGAGATGACATCGGTGAGTAGTCGAGCGTCTCTGGGCCCCAGGAGGTTGCTGTCGACGGGCTGAGTAGGATGGACCCTTCGAGGCGACGGTCGAGATGTACAGATGGAACATGGAAACTCGAAACAGGTGACGCAAGTGATTCGTGATCGGGGGGACCCATTGAAGAAACAGACCACGCAAAGTTATCGAGATCAAGGCCTCCCACATCGTCTGGATCAGCTGAAAGTTCGGTGTCGTTGAGCTCAATGCTGTTCGGAATGTTCATGGGGTCAAGGCTATTTTGACCTGTTGCTGCCATTGGTGTAGGTGCAACAGATGAGCTCGCCCTCCACGACTCGACACGCTTTTCCAGAGCATTTTTAGCAGTTTTTGGTTGGTTGTCTTGCAGAACCGTAGCCAACGAGGTCGACAGGTCATTAACTGCACCACGTCCTGCGACGGGGTTTGCCACGCTAGACGTCACGGAGAGCGTCTCTAGTTTGTCGAGGAGCGAGAGTTTCTTGGGGACATGGCGACTGCGGACTCCACTCGGCATAACATCCGAACGCTCATCACCGCGTTCGTCGAGGAAGGAGTTCTTGCTATCTCCGCGCCCGTGTGATAGGGACGGCGGCACTGATACTGGGACATCTACCGCATGTCTACGATCGGAGTTCAGCCATGAATCGAGCCAGCGTGCCTTCCGTCGATCAATGTCGAACTCGATGCGTCCGCATATTGGTGTCAGTTGGACAGATGTTGGAGACCGCGCTTCAAAGAACTGACCCCAAAGCGCTGGCCAAATCTCATCCGAGATGCGGGGTGTCATAGTAAAACCCTGCTCAACGACTTGCAAGTAGAGACAGAGGCCGACAGAGCTGGGAAAATTGAATTCACGTGCGATAGCGGTAAGCTGGCCGTACATCTAGGCGCGGACGAAATTAAGCAAAAAGTAGGTGAGAGATAGGCGCTAACTTACCGTCGGTAGAAGAGGCATCAGAATACCTTGGGAAAGACGTTGAGATGGGCCGAAGGCCAAAGTGTGGCCAAATGGACCGTGTTCTTGAACGAGCGAAGCCGGAGGCATGACGACGACAAGCCAACGGGGGTGCCGTATACTAGCTCTCTCACGCGGGTCTCGCAGAGGTGAACTGTGGTAGGCAAGCGTGGATACACGTCGGAAGGGTGCGCTCGTGAACGGGAGAGGGTTCATATCCGAGTCCGCAACATTTACACTGGATGCATTCAAGTCTATATTGTGATGACCGCCGGCTAGGAAATCCGTATCAGTCTCAGGAGGAGTTGGCAGTTGGCGGGGCCGACTAAAATCCATTGGGGACGGGGATGGGGGATGGGGAACTATGGGATGGGATGTTATGGACGCTGCTTGGTAGTAGTACTGGAAAGATGAGTTTTTCTGCTAGTGTCCAGCACCAAGGGATCAACAGGAATAAGAAAAAGAGCGGGGTTCGAGAAAAGCAAAAATTCTAGCGGCTCAAGACGGGTTAGAACGGACGCCGGATGCAGTGTAATGATTGATCTAGATGGTTGCAAGGTACAAAATACAGTGTGTACAGCATCACGAACGGCACCGCCCTGCAAATAACAGAATTGTATGTGAGAGGACAGACCAGCGCTCTCACAGGTTGTGGTCGATTCGATTGTGTTGTGTTGTGGTTGTGTGTTGCGTAGTTCTGCGCGACTGAGGCAAAATCCGTTCGACGCGTCCCTCTGAAACTCTGAATCTGGAGTCTGCGGCCGCCGTTGCAACCATGGATCAAAAGCTCGCCCAACTGTCTGTCCTCAATCAAAAAGACAAGGGCACAGCATATTTGTCTCTCTTGTCTAGTATCTTTACATCTCAGGGAAACGTCGATATCGCCCACGACATTCATGCTCTCGTTGATCATCTCATAAACCAGGATGCGGGCATCATTGCCGGCAGGCAGGTGTTGTCCGAGCTCATCAAGGGTCTCACATCAGCGGCCATCCCAGACACGGAGTTGCGCAAGGCCATCGTGGAAGACGTACTCTCTATTGTGCAGTTGCGTACCACCAGTTACGAAGAACAGGTACATCCCACTCCGCTTGACGTCGCATCCGGCGACTAACCTAGGACAGGTGAACCTCCTCAAGTTCGAACTTGCAGATATCCTAGAGAAGGACGAGGACTGGTCTGGTGCCGCCCGTGTTCTGAGGGGCATCAATCTCGAAGCTAGTCAACGGTACATCAAACTGTCCTAATCACGCTAACCCCTGAGTCCTGACCAACGACCTCACACTACATATAGATCCGATGAAGAGAAACTTCGAGTCTATATCCGTATCGTTCGTCTACTCCTCGAGGAGGAGGATTCCGTGCAGGCGGAAACTTATCACAACCGTGCTACCTCTCTTATCCATTCCACCAGCGATCGCGAAACCTTACTGGCCTATAAGCTCTGCCAAGCTCGCATCAGTGACTATGCAAGGAAATTCCTGGAAGCTGCGAGTCGATATCACGAATTGAGTTTTGTTGGCGAGATCGATGAGGATGAAAGGAGATATATGCTGTACGTGCTCGTGCAGCCTACGATATCCAGTGCATCGCGCTTACACCGTCGCGTCGTAGGTCGGCTGCGGTTACCTGTGCTGTACTCGCACCGGCTGGCCCAAACCGCTCCAGAATCCTATCCTCCCTTTGTCGCGATGAGCGTACCGCCGAGCTCCCCACCTATAGTGTCCTTACCAAAATGTTCCTGGATCACATATTGCGCCCGATCGAAATCAAGGAGTTTGAAAAGACGCTCAAGCCGCACCAGTTGGCCAAGATCGCTCTCTCCGCAAATGACCGGCTGTCTTCAACACTCGAGGATGGCGACTTTGTAGAAGGTGCCAGCACGCGTACGGGGCCTACAACCGTCCTCGATCGCGCGGTTATGGAGCACAATGTTCTTGCCAGCTCTCGGATATATAATAACATCACATTCAGCGGTCTTGGCGCGCTGTTAGATCTCACCCCTGGAGCAGCGGAGACAATGGCGCGCAAGATGATTGAACAAGGCCGTCTCAAGGGACACATCGATCAAGTTAATAAATTAATCTGGTTTGAAGCGGCACGAGAAGAGGATGATGCCCAAGGGAAGGCTGGAGGGTTAGGCGACGTAAACCAAGATACCGAAGACACTGGGTCATTATTCACCAAGCGGTGGGATAAGCAGATCCGAATGACCGCTGCGCATGTAAGTCGCACCCTGCCAGACAGTTTTCTCACTTGAACTAACGTCGACTCGAGGTTGAAACCCTTGTACAACACTTAGCTGAGAATGGGTTGATACGTTCGACAGTTGTTAATGGGTAACCTTTCCGGGCTGTAAGTTAGTATGTACTTGATAGAGAAGAGAATGCAAATTAGGATGGGTACGATGCTTGTATATGCTACACAATGCATGAATAAGAGCAACTCGTTACAGACTCACTGCGCTGCGCCTCCTTCAATCTTTCTTCGCTTCTTCGCGCGCTCGCGTTTCGTCTCTAACTCGTGCCACTCGCCTTCCAACGACGATAGCCCGGTTGGCATTGCCGGGGGAGGTTCTTCGGCCTTGAAGTAGGCTGCCTGGAGAGCTTGGACAGCAGTGACCCGATGAAGAGGATCGAATGCCAGCAGCTCCTCCGCTAAATCTAAGCCAGCAGGGGACAACCACCTGTTTTCAAAAACATGAGAATCATGACGCTACATCATCGGAGGTATAAACTCACTTGCGGAATAAATCACGGAAGTGATTTGGTATGGGTTCCTTCGGTCTCACGAGCTCGTACCAAGGGAGGTTGGTCACACCAGGCCACCTTTCTGGTGTTGGGGTACCAAGGATCTTGAAGATGAACTCCAGCTGGTGTATCTCGTCGTTGCCTTGAAATACTGGTCTCTTCGTGAACAATTCAAGCATGATACACCTAGATATAGGTAAGTCGAGGCGTTAACACGTAATGAAATGAATTCGATACCCTGCGCTCCACATATCGACCTCTGGCCCATACACGGTAGTTCCAAACAGAAGTTCAGGGGGACGATACCACAATGTAATCACCCGGTTGGTATAGTCACTTCGCCGCCGCTTGTGATAGAACCGTGCAAGGCCAAAATCAGCAAGTTTCAGTTCGCCGCGGTTATTGACCAGTATATTGGAGCCCTTGATGTCCCGGTGTATGATGCCCTTGTGATGGAGATATGCCAGCCCGCCGAGCATTTGCATACACAACGACTTCAAATGGGCATCAGTGAAGGTGAATTGGGATTGGGAAAGAATGCCAGTGAGGTCATGATCCATGTACTCGAATACCATGTATACGGAGCCTGTATCGATGAAAGAAGTCAACATAAGAGTTTACAGGTCAAGATGGAAGCGAAAAATGTACCATTAGAGACCATCATCTCATACAATTGCACTATATTGTCGTGACGCAGAGATTGAAGCAGCTTGATTTCTCGCATGGCGGTCACCGGGAACCCATCACGTTCCGATTCCATACGGATGCGCTTCAGCGCCACGTGCAGTCCACTGACTGTATTACGGGCTTTGTAAACTTTGCCAAACGTACCCTCGCCGACCTGACTGACAATGGAATATAGCTCGTCACGGGAGGACTTGCTAGGAGTGTTCGGTCTTGTCAGCTCCGAGTCGCGAGGGTGTGAGAAATCGCGGTCGCGCGCCCTAGCATCATCTTGGTCATGGGGTGGTGGATATTCGTGTCCATTATGCCTCGAGAAATGCTGTTCGTCGTGGTAGTAGGCGGTCTCACGCTGATCACGATGTTGGTCGTGTTCATAGTAGCGAGTATACTCGTGCATGACAGGCCTTTCATAAATTTGTTCATCGTGGCCAGGGTAAGAAGCCGGATGAACAGGGCTGTTGCCTAACGGCCGACCTGGGATTGAATAGGGAGAACGAGGTGCCGAGTCATAATGGGGTCGATGGAAGGACTCGCCCGAGTTGAAGGACGCTTTCCCGTTCTGAACAAGCGGGGCAGGTACAGGGGGGCGGTAATGTGAGGCAGGGATGAGCAAAGGCGAAGTCTGACGTTTCTCAATATCTTCCCGTTCATCGTCGTCACCAGGGAAAAACCGTCTGACGGCTGAACTGGCCTGCCCAATAGGCTTGAAACCCCCAATTTTGAAGGGCGACATACTTGCAGGGATGGGACGCGAAGCTTCGGGTAATTGTTGTGGGGGTCGACCCAGTTGAATGTCATCAATAGGCTCGTGCGTTGATGGAGAAGTGTGCTCATGGCGAGAAATATGGGCAGCTGGGACAAGGAGGTCGTCTCGAGGGGGATGTGTTATAGGAGAAGCTCCCTCTAAAGGCGGGTAGTCCGAAGTGCGCGTAAGATCGTTGTGGCCTTGGTATGGTGCCTGAAGCGGAAGGGCAGGAGGAGGCATTGCTTCAGCAACGTAATCTTGCGCTGTGCGCTGTGGCCTTCGAGTATGTCCGTTGGCTCGACCCCGTTCTCGTTTGGGCCAACCATTGTCTCTTGGCGGGAGCTTGGTTTGACTTTGGTTGCGTTGGGCCGCTCGGGAGGAGGGGGGAGGTATGTTGATATCTTGAATCGAAGTAACCACGGGAAGCCGGTGGACTGCCCGTGGCCGATCGACAGGACTTCGGCTTAAGCTGCGGCTGCGACTTCTACTACCGCTCGAGCTTGACCGAGATACTGGAGAATAATCTCGCTTCTGCCCACGGCCGTGTCGCGGGTGTTCGCCCCGCGAAGGGGACTTTCCTTTACGTGCGGGTGAGTCATTTGGTGATAAGGGTCGAAGAGGGGATGAGGGTTGTTCTGGTGAACGAGAATGGGACGGAGAATATCGCCGTTTGTGGCGATCATCCCTGCGGGGGGAAGGTGTCGGGCTCCTATTATTCGCAATGCTTGAATCTCTTTGCCGTCGTTGGGGGGACAGTGATTGCGATGGAGAACGACTTCGATCTGATGGGTAAGAACGGTAGGAGTCTCCAGGGGAACGTGAGCGGGAATGTGAGGGCCGTGGCTGTCTTTCCTTGCCCATGTCCTTTTTCAAGGCCCTACCGGAGCCCTCGCGCTTCGTCCAGCTAGAACGTTCCGTAAGACGAGACAAAATACTTATTGAGCTACACTCACTTGTTCAGGTGACTATCGTCAGGTCTGAAGTCCCGTCTCTGCTGGTGGTTGTAACGACCTTTTCGGCCACCTCTGCCATTCCGGTCCCGATTCTGGAAGCGTCTGTTGTTTTGATTGCGCTGGCCCTGATTACCGCCACCGCCCCGCGACGATGATTGCCACGACGCAGAAGGCTGCCATGTCCGGTCTTCTGTATTGCGTTGAGAACGGTCACTTTGAAAATCCCTACGCTTCCAATCATTATGTTGGCGACTGGTGTGACCACCTTGTCTCGGCTCCCATGAGTCGTTTGTCCGCCAGCCCTCGCTGCGCCCGTCGTCCCTATGCCAGCTCTTTGCTTCCTGCCGCCAGTCCGACCTCCCTTGGCGTTGTAGATGGACAGGGGTCCTTTCGCCATGAGTGGGCCAGGAATTGACCGTAGTGTGGGCAGGAGGAACGTAACGTTCGGGCCACTCTCTACTTGAGGGTGGATACCGTGAGTCTTCAGGTGAACGAACTTCTGGCCAACTTGCGCGCGAGTCTTCAGCACGGATGTAGTCATCTCGTACGCTACGTCGGTAGGGGTCGTCGGGGGGAATGTGGTGCAGTTCGTATGCTGGATGTGGGGCTTCGGGGTGGTGCCAGCTGTCGCTGACGGGGCGATGTTGCAGAGACGACTCTCCTCGCGGATCGTAATTGGAATTAGGAGAGCCCCAACCTCCCCGGGGGTCATAGTAAGAGTAGGGTTGCGGATAGTGCTTGGAGGTCTGTTCGTTCATCACGAACCGGTCTGGTACACGCGAAACTAACAATGGCATGGTCGAATCATCCTCATCCCCACTGGGAGTCCCACGGCGGGTGCCGGAATTGTCAACTGACTTCATAGCTTGAGCACAGCTATTGTGAAACGACGGTGACAGTAGAGAATTGAGGAAGCTCCAAAGAAGGAACTGTTGCTAGTTGGGCACAATGGTGATGAAGTGTCAATGCCGGCCGGGAGCCGGTTAAAAGGCGGGTTTGTCCAGGGAATTATACTTCAACAACGCTTTCGGCGATGAATACGTACGAAAAGGCTGAAAGACGGTGTGCAAGAACAAAAGGCACGCTTAGACAGCCAGCTCGGTAGGAAGGAGGAAACGATGTACTTACATAACTCGAAAGCGACCAGTTACTCTGGGGGTTCCAAAAACAAAAAGCTGGAAATGATATTGCCTTGAACGTACAGTGCGCAGTTACATCCACCGCAAAGGGTCCCAAGCTAGATTCGTGGGTAAGCCAGGTGCTTGTGCTCGCAGGCGTTGGGTGTCAAAATGAAGTCGGTTAAAAACTTCCTCTCGCGCGCCGGGAAGGCCGCACATGGGCCCATCGTCCTCACATCCTCAATAGGACTACATCGATCTAACCACAACCCGCTAAGAGAGTTCCTTTAATGCAAAGAGCGACCCCACGAGACAAACTGGGGCGGCGAAGAGCCAGTGTTCAGTGCGTAACGTAGACATGCTGCCTCATGTACAGTAATTTTTTTCTCGACGCCACGCTCAAGTCCCAAACACGCGCCACGCAATACTTCTGCAACATTATACATTCAAACCCTATAATAATGTGGCACGGAAATAAACAAGTAGTACAGATATCCAGAGATAGGCGGGTGCTCCTATTCTTGTTGGAATCGGAATCAATGAGTGCTTCAGCGGCCGCGACGTGAGAGCCCTCACTGTGGCGCGAAATTATCCTTCCTGTCTGACGAATCTTGAAGAATTGTCTCGGGCCCAGGACTGGGGCGAACAACTTGCACCGCTTAGCACCCTTTGGCGGATCATATAGATAGTGCATGATCGAAGGGCCAAGCCCACCAACTGCAACCACGGGAGCATAGAGATACCCTTCAATAACGTTGATGATACCTCTCGTCTTCAAGATTGCTAAGCAGATTCTCTGAATTCTTGTCCTTCGCCATTAGGGTCAAGTGAATTTACTGAGAAGAACATCGTGGATGAGCTATTATACATTAGATGGAGGGCTTACCACCTTTGCTAGGTTTGACGTGGCACCCGGCCAGTGTGCGGTTTTCAGTGGTCTCGTGCTCTATCCTGGATGACTATCTTGTCGTTATCAAGTCTTTCGAGTTTGGTGGCACGACAATGAGATAGCAAGTTCGCATCCACATCTACATAGCTTCGTCAACATGCACACCGAGGTCAGTGGGAGCAGGGCGACTCTCTGGGTGTTCTTTGAATGTATCCATGATTACGTCCTCGTTGGGGACTCTCCGTCGCCAAAGCGTATTGTATGGGTGACATCGTCCGTGATCGAATACAGATACATAGCGTCCCAGCTGTAGTCGGACTAGAATTAGCAGGCGACAACAGAGAATCCGGGATAGCATATACAGAAGAACCTGTAATGAGAAACAGTGAGGATAGCACATCCACCGAGTGAATTCGAACCAATTCCGTGACGGAGTCTTAACGACAGTCTAGCACCGGTATTATATCCACCACCTCTTCTAGATTCACCTACCCGTGCAGTTCTCTCCAAGGCGCCGTACACAAGTCGTATAATCACCATCTTCAAGATACGACCCACTCTTCCTTGACAAATACTCCTGACTGACAGCGATCAAATAGATAACCCTGGATGAGGTTCAGCTTATCCTATTATTTTGGGATAGCCACATACTTATAGTGATTGGGCTGCGACCACGAGCAAGTAACACGCGAGAGACGAGTTCGAACGTGTAGATAGCGGACGGATGTGCGAGCTTGACCAACTGAACCCGGTCCCGCACTGGTCCGGTACAAACTGACGTACCGTTCTGCCATGGACGAATGTGGGGATGGACATGTCTGCCGGTTTCACCACAAGGACCAAGGACAGCCACACGACGCAGAGAACCATGACGAGAGGCCACATCTGAGTACATTTCTCGGGGAGAGCGATGAATGGCATAGGCCAGTTCGGAGGAGAGAAAGGTGCTCTATGAGTAGAGTGTTGATTTCTCGTCGCGGTACATTCACAATCCGTTCTGATGGAGGCTTGTGCAGTGTTAACAATCCCAAGGTCAGATCAGTGTTAAGTGGAAGTGGGGAGACTAAAGGCATGGAACGTGAACATGGCCTAGCAGTAATCGAGCCTTCATCCACTTGGGAAATAGGAAGGCTTCGACCGTGTTAAAATTCGTATTTTGAGGGGCAGCTCAGGGAAACAGTACCGGATACTCGGGCCGTGAATGAGAACTTACATGGCTTTGTTCAGTGTCATGTGGCTTTTACCTTTTTACAACATCGACGTCTTCTCCACGGACGGTCACGCCATCCCCTTCAGTCGTCCAAAAGCCTTACCATAATTGAGGCTACGTGTTCTGAAAACCACCATGCCGTTGACGAGATGCAGGGTAATCCTGACCCCTATTTGCCGTGCACAGGTATGCTGATTGGATACACTATCCGCTTTTTAGAACTTCGATGAAAATGGATCTCGTAAGACGAGGTCTAACGGCACTGAGATGCTGTGTCGTCCCCACTGTTCATTCATTCATCCCAGTGATCGAGATTGGGATCGCGCTCGGCCTGCCTCGGTTCGTGGAAGAGGCGGACCTCCTCATGGCGGCCGTGGACGAGGCCAATCTTCCTCCGGGGTAGTAGCTTCGGGAGCGAACGCACACTCTTTGGGCTCCGAACGGACCAGCTCTTCGGGCACTTGGGAGGACTACGTGACCGGCTTCGGTTCGAACTCACCAGCG
Source organism: Lactarius sp. MG50 (assembly GCA_003314065.1). Taxonomy (NCBI): domain Eukaryota; kingdom Fungi; phylum Basidiomycota; class Agaricomycetes; order Russulales; family Russulaceae; genus Lactarius; species Lactarius sp. MG50. Next base: position 24,970 of record QLOZ01000703.1, read on the forward strand.
ACATCCAGTGCCAAGGGGCCATCACTCTGGAGTAGCCAGGCTACACCGGCGACCAGTGGGTGGGGGGACGCTGGCACAAGCGGTTCTGGTTGGGGCTCTAACGCGAACAACAACGTTGGCGCATCGGACGGATGGTCAAGTGAGCCCGCAGTTACAGGGGCGAATGCACCCTCGTCTCAGTGGGATAGCCAGTCCACGGAATGGGGTTCCTCCGGCAATGGGTGGAGTAATTTTGGCAGCACAGGTTGGGGACCCGCTGGAACCGATCATGGGGCTGGCTGGGGACAAGACCTAAATTCGGTTCAGGGAGGCAAAGCGCCTGTAGCGACAGCCGTCCAGAACGCGGCGAGTCCCCCAGATCCTGACGCACAGTCGGGTGGGGGTTGGACGAACGATAACCCTGACGCTGCAACGTCGACGACTTTATCGTCCCAGGCTATCCAGCCCGTTATTACCTCGAAGGAACCTGACCAAGCGCACAGCGAACACCGTGGTGAAGATACTTCCGTGCCTGCGATGGTTAATCCTTTACCTTTGGGACACGAGGCATCACCTACTGCGTCTCTTGAACGGCCTCTATCTGCCAACCCGATAAATGAACTGCAAATTCGGCCACTGCCCGACGATAACGACGGTCGTGTTATACCGACTTTATTGGGTAGCGAGATGAGGTTTGTGGACGCTTTCACGGGTTGTACTGAAGCTGTACTCAGCCTTGTCTGTCTCAGCCGAATGATGCTCTATCTAACAGTGACACTAAAAATGCGCAAGCTCAAGGCTGAGCTCTTGCAGTTTTCCGCATTGCGCAAATCTCGTCAACTTCCAAAGGCGAGAGCAGTGATCAACCTTCTCGAGATTAAGTCTCAGAAATTCGAGGATGCGCAGCTCGCGGTGGAGGCGGAGCAAAGGGCTTATTCTCGATGGCTTCCACAGTCTGATTCCTTAGGTCTCCCCGTTGGCCAGCTCACTTCGACAACTCACCCTCGGGAAAACACACAGTTTGACCAACTCAAGGACTGGATTGCAAGGGCAGAAGGGTGTTTAGGCCATGTTCAGGCTGAACGGATCCCTATATCTCCAGCTAAAGAGTGAGTTAACTTATAAAGTGCTTGACATAAGTTCACTCAGATTTGTAGTTCTGCTGGAGCCTCGTTTGTCAGCCAGTTGAAGCAGCTAACAGAGAGATCAGAATCTCTGGCAGGGACCCATTGGCAGTGTCAAGACCTAGAGTCCTACAATACCCTTTTAGATGATCAAATCCAAGATAGGAAGGAAGTTATTGTTGCCTCTATTGTCAGGAGTCAAGATGAACACTATGGTCACCTTCTCTCAACATCTGTTTCCACTCTTCAGAAACAAGGAGAAATGTGGAATCAGACACTACAGATGCAGGCAGGGGAGTTAGCTCAAGCTTTGCTTCAAAGCCATCAGTTGGAGATGGATGGGAAGAGCAGATCCAGCATAATAGCAAAGCAAAATGGCACTATTCAACAAGTAATGACCATTACATTAATCTGTTTCCCCCTTTATCTAGACTAATGACATTAGCTTCAGGCTGGTATTACCCAAAAGAAGTTACAACTACAACTTTTACAAGAAGAAATAGTGCAGCTTCAACATGCTTTGGCTTCTATGAAGGAACAACAAAGTCATACTACAACTGACTGTTTGGATGTATACATTCCTCACATCCAGGGATACATTCAGAAGTATATCAAAGCCAAAGCTATTTATGACATTAAGATAGCCTCCAACAAGGCTATTGCAGGTTTTATTACTATGGAGTCCATAGCTGTGGAGAAGGTCTGGAAGGCTTTGCAACCCTCTATGCAGATGTCTATATGGTTGCAACATTCAGAGCTTTACACCACTGAAGAGGAGAATGAGATGAAGGAGATAGAGCAATCTTTATAGGTTAATAATTAACACTAGCTTGTCACATAGTTTAAGAATCTGAGTATTTCAACAGCCCTAGCTAGCAGACATCAGGTTTGGCAGGTGGGTGGTAGAGATTACTAAGCTGGTGGTTGAAGGATGGACTGATCTTGACTGTTGAGGAATTTGTACATACATCACTAAGATCATACCCCAAATTTAAATCAAACTCACGAAGTCAACCATTGACATAAGATGATGGCCATTGACATTGGTAATCAACAATTATCAAATTGAAATCGACTGACACCCTTGCCAGTCCACACATCACACATACTCATACTTTTTTGCACTCTACCTTTGCAAAATAAATCATTTAGAGGTGTGGTCTATCCATGGCACTTTGAAAACACTACGTGGGACGAAAAATCAGATATTTGCGAGTGGGTCGAATCCACATTATGCATAATTTAGACAATGGCCAGCAGAACCGTATAGAATTGGGACCATGATACTAAGAGAGCATAACAGCGGCTATAGCACCGAACACCTAGGCAACCTTGAAGGGAATTTACACCGACTCCCCAAAGCCAACAGCGTGACGACCGAGGTCGTAAACCGTGTAGTAGCGACGCAGGAAAACGTCACCTAGAAGCATCCGATTAATTAGCCATTCGCTTTCAACACGAATTCAATGGTCACAAACCAATAATCCACAGTGAACCGCCGGGTAGATTTATGTCCATACCAGTGAAAGAAGAAATACAAGTGCCTTGCACGTCGAGCACGTAGTCGGAACCCTTAAGTGGGTATGCCACGCCGTCGAAGTAAAGGGAAAGCTCGGGCAGATCAGGGACCTTGGCACAGTCGACCTGATACTGTCCATTCCAGGATTTCTTAGCCCCAATTTGGGTGTTGAGCATCTCGGCGATGTCAGTAGGAAGAACGATAAGAGAGGTGCCTATGATGAGGGGGTTACACAAGATATAGGAATGTGAGACATATTGAAGGGGCAAACCTGTGTCAATGGCGGCCCCAGTGTTCTCTAGCTCCAGTTCGTCATAGCCGAATCTAACTTTCTCCAGTTCAACCTCCCAGTAGGCCTGGCGGCGGACAGGAACATAGCGGATCTCGCCAGTATATGCGCTCTGGTCAATACCACCAAAAACAACCTCACCACCGTCGTACTCGGAGGAACCAAGCCGGAATGCAAATACGGGTTCATCGATAAGTCCCTGGTTAATCATTTCGTAAAAAGGTGGGGGAACATGGTTGACGGAAATGGTGTCATAAGCAAGGCCAAGGATACCGTCAAATCTGTGGAATGACTAAGTCCTCAAATAGCTCGATAGTGTCATAAACCGTACTCACTTGCCGAAAGCGAATGCGAGACCAGGTTCTTTCACGGCCTCTGCGAACAACTGATCTCTGATGGTCAAGTCACCGATTCTCAGGTGGTCACGAGAGACGAATCCCTCCATGGAACCAGAACCATATTTGATAGAGAAAGATGTGCCATTCGGCCTGTACGTGGAAGAGGCGCTCGAATCAAACTTAGTATGGAGGAAGCAGGCGATAGAGGTACACTGGGTGCTTGGAACCCAAAGGTTGCTCGAGCTGAAGACAGACATGAATGGAAGTCGATGTGGAATGGACAGCCTCCTCACCCAGTATCTAGAATGACCTTGAACTAGACGTCCAACAAACATTGAGACCTCTTTGTTGTTTCGATGAGAATCGGACTTACACTCTGTGGGGGTGTTCCAAGAGAAATCTCGGTATAGTATTGGGCATTCATGAAGTCTCAACAAGTGGGCAAATATCAGTCGACGAAAGTCGGAGGGATGAGAAGGTGGGCAGCGCACTGGTGAGTGGAACATGGTGTCCTCCGCTGAGAATATCCTCCTGAGTCCAGTAGAGGTCGTCATCGACGGGGCGCGAGTCGAGACGACGACCCTGACCACCGCTGCCTAGCAAAGGCAGCTGGGCGGGGACTTGAGCCCCATATTTCTCTGCGAGATATGCGCTCTCGAGAGAAGGATTGATAGGTGCGGTATCAAACTTCTTAAGCTTGAGTCTATGCACACCGGCTGCTGCGGCGTACGGTAAAAGCAGGAAGGGGGTGATGGCGGGGAGCAACATGGCGGTTGGGAAGGAACCGAAAGGGGACGGGTTGGAGTTGAGGTATAGGAAAGCGGAAGTTGCCGAGGGAGTTGGGGTGTATGCGAATTGAATGACGTAATAGGATTCGGGTTTGAAGCACAATGGAAGAGGGAGAGGAAGAGTCGACGAACAAGCTGAACAACCTCGAGCGACTCGTCCTAGCTCAGGCTGTCTATGAACTCGGCTCAGATGCCTGGAAAAGCGTCTCAAGCATCCTTTCTCACCATCCTCTCATCCCTAAACGTGATAATGCCACATTCTCTCCTGCTGCAAGTCTCTCTCCTCCCCTATTCTTCTCTTCTTACCGTCAAACTATACAGGCTTGCCGAACCATCTATGACAACCTTCTACAAGCCGTTGGACTCAGCAGGTGATCCTTATATTACCTAAATAAGTACGGGTCCTCAGCTAACCCTTTGCCAGCGCAGAACCAGAAAAACAACCTCGTAATGGCAAGTTTTGTCCACAAAACTGCCGTTTGTCGTGTTATTAAATATTTTTATAGCTCATTCGAACAACCTCAAGTTAGCTCAGCGGATGTATCAAGCTAGAGTACTCGAGCTTAGGGAACTTATTCTTGTAGAGGAGGCCCGATTCAAGTTCGTTCTATTTTAATTTCCCGCTCCCAGTTGTTGGCTTACTATCTCATTACTAGGTCTGTCGCTGCCGAAATTGAGGCTATTCGTTCTGGTAAATGGGACACTAGAATAGAGGAACGCCCTAGTGTCGATGAAGGCATTCTTGACAGACCACTGTCCCGGCAAAGTGAGGTATGTCTTCTTGTCACCTCTATCAACTTCTGCTCGTCATGACTCAGCCTATCGCTCCTTGTAGCGGGCCGGGGCAATCGAGGGTTCCGGGTCAGACCTCACCGGTGTGTCAGACTCTAGCTCATCTGTCCCTCAGGTGAAGGTAGCTATGCTCGCTTGTTCTGTTGTAGTGTCATAACTCACCAGATGGACCAGCCTCTTCCGGAAGAAGAGACGGTACAGAGCCAACTGGACGAAGATCTCGCTATTCCCGACTCTTCCCCACGCGCCCCCGCACCCCCATCCCCTCACGAGGACGATGTCGAAACGCTTGTTGTTCCGCAACTGTCCCCACTTCCAAGCCCTGTTGGCACAGACGACGTGGATGAGCACATTGACCTCTGTGCCTCCCCACAGTTGCCCAATGAGTCGCCGGATCCTCTCGATATTATCAGCCCAGCAGATGATGACGGTGAAGATGAACCTTCTCCCACTCACGAGCGTGGAGCAGCTGTCCAACCTTCTCCTTCTCCACCTCGACCGTTCGAAGGCCCTGAACGCGCTGCGTCTGCCGAGCCCATACTCGACGACGACGTGGAACCTCCAGAGACTGCTGAAACACGAGAAGATCCTGACTCTTTAGAACATCCCAAGCCTTCCGAGGCCGCAGAACGCTCTGACGCTGACGTTGACGTTGAAGTCGCGTTGGATGAGTCTGCAGCTGCATCGACTTCTCAGGCCATCGAAGATGAAATGTCAGGAGTAGGCAGATCAGAAATGGACTTGAACGACAATGTTTCAATACGTTCTCTGTCTGAACCCCCCGGAACCGTACGTTCTGTTGAACTGCCCGCACCCTTGGAGGATGAAGCAACGAGCTCGGCACCGGCTACGCCTATGTTAGATGACCACGAGCTGGAACAAGGCAAGTTTAGCACTTCTCTCTACTGAGCGATCGTCGAACTACATCTAGCAGAGGCGCCCGAGGCTTCGGAAGGAGAGGAGGCGATACCTTTGGACGACCACAAGCCCGAGGTGGTCCAAGCTAGGCAGGACGATGCGATGGAAGTAGAACAAGGTGATGACGTTGTGGCAGCGTCCCCACTTGCAGAACAGTCACGTCGTGATCGTAAGCTTCGGGAATCGCACTCGTACTCTATGCTGACTATCTCAGACAAGCGGAAGGTTTCAGAGGCCGCAAGTATATTCTCAGATTCTACTCGAGACAGAAAAAGAACTCGCGAAGACTCGCAGCCTGTCGACGAGGACGAACCAGGTACGTTCCTACGCTTCCCGGTGCTGTTCCACTCAGTTTACGAACAGGTCCTGTACGCCGCCGCGGCCGCCCACCTGCGGCCGACTCCCAAACGTCCAAGAAATTCCAGACGGTCATCATCATGGTTCATGCGCAGATCTCCCAGCACCGTAATGGCAACATCTTCCACAACCCCATCAAAACGTCTGAAGCACCTGACTATTACGATATTGTGAAACGCCCAATGGACCTCAAGACGATCAAAGCGCGCATTCGCGAAGGCCAGATCACAAGCTCGGCTGAATTTCAGAGAGACGTGTACCTCATGTTCGCGAATTCCCTGATGTATAATAGACCTGGTTCAGATATCTACACCATGGCAGAAGAGGTGTGTCTCTTCCCGCGCGCCTCCGTTACGCACAGTTGACATGCAAAATAGATGATGTTGGAGAGCGAAACACAAATCAATAGTTTCAGGCAGACTGAAGGCATCATCAAAGGTAGCCACCGTTAGCACGACTGACCGTAGCGTTGGTTTGATTTTATCGTATTGTTTCACACACTCTAACTCTTGTTGTACTGCTTTGTATCATGAGTGCGAATTGATAGTACAGTGAACAATGTAATCTGCAAAACATTGGCGACTAGAGATAGCAACAGAATAGCATGTAAGAACGGCAAAAAGAGGAACATTAGAACCAGGGAGAATAAATTTCTGTCATCTTCATGAGATTTATTGGGTCTGTGGCAGAGGCGACGAGGTTGATGATGGTACCCATCACGGAGTTCATGGAGGGTGCTGGGTTTCCCGGATTGCTCTTGGCCTAAAAAAAAATGAATCAGTGAACACGCCAAAGTGCATAGCAACACTTTTGTGAACCTGGTCATGCTCAATCTTGCACCCCATTGTTTCGATCCTTTTCATGATGGTGTCGATGTTCACTTGAACGTTTTGACGGAAAGCCAGATCCACTGTCCACGTTCTGTTTCGCGCTTGCAGCCAGGTAATCATCTCGTCTCTAGCAAAGAGACATAGCTGGTCGCCGACGTCGCTCTGCAGGTAGGAGTGAAGAACGTCAGTACGAACGCATATCTTTCCTGCGCGATGACCCCACCTGTGGCTCAGACAGAGCGTGACCCATGGCCATCATAGCGGATATGAGGGTGCCCTCGGTGAAGCAGTCTCCAATGAAGTGTTGTAAGTTGGGTGTAAACCGGAACGGCACCACGTCGTGCGAGGCGAAGACTGGAAGCTGATTCTGCAAGGTCATCAGTGCTGCAGGGATACCCATCCCGGGAAGCAGCTCGCTCATGGCTATTAGGCCCGTCCTCCGTGATATGTGGAATCTATTGGGTAGCCTGCTGGTGAGGAAAAAGGCATGTGTCATGAAGCACACCGCGGCAAGTTGTAGGGTAAACTGCTTTCGCATTCGCCACAGATCGGATGGGGTGTCCATCGTACGAGTCATGTACTGTCAAGTGCATCAGATACTTCCCCAAGATGGCAGAAGACGTTACAGACGTTGGTCAAGATTGTCTCGGGTACCATGTGCGCTACAATTTCGTCGAGTATATCCCTTTTCAGAGAGAAGTACTCGATCTTATTCGGCTGACACTTGGCCTTAGATACGGGGAACAGGAAGATGAGCAGAAGTAACGTACCATACGATAATGCATCTCCCTGAATTTTCGTAGGGTCTCCTTAACTTTCTCTCCAGGGATGAGGATGGGGTCTTCTCTTGCCATTCCAGTGTCCTCGCAGAATTTGTCAAAGATATCGCCAAGAGTGATATAAGACGAGTCGTTCTGCAATAAACGCAAGTTGGCGCTACAAGATATCGAGGCCGGGATATGGAAGCTCAAGTGACGTTTCCGACTCTCCTTGTGACGACTTAGAACTCTGTACAACAGTTAGAAGGCAATTATGGAAGGAGGCAGGGACGAACCCATTGAACATGCGGAAGCACGCCATCACCCTCTCCTCTCTGCGAATGTGCCGACCAGACGGGAGTTGCACAGAGAAAGAAACTTCAGAATTGTCCGAGCCGTGAACAGTAAGACGCCTCCAGCAATAGCCATGGGAGCGGCAATTCTCGAATTTAGAGCCAAACTTGACTATCTTGGCGAAGTTCTGATTGCTGTCCTTATCCTGTGTGGGGTTCAGCCATGGCACGAAATAAGCCAAATTAAGAGGCTCGCCTCAGTATACTGTCCCGGGATTTCAATGTCGTCGAACTTTCCGTGCTGGAATTCGGTGAGATAATGACTGAGTAGGTCTAAGGGTTGAAGTCGTGGCCTCGAATCTAGGTTACGCTCATATCTGTCCCGCCAGCGCTGGAGCCGACGAATGTATTCGGAGAAAGTAAACTTGCTCTTAAGGAATTCATCTTCGTATTCTTTCTGAGAGGCTATTAATAAACCAAGTCCTCATTGCGGATACATAGATTCACGCACTCGAGCCTGACCAGATAAATTAGTGACCATACGATGGAGGTTCGTGTTGGTTCCTGGTGGAAGTGCGCCATCATCATCCATCGAATTGACGCGGAGCGCATAGTGCTTGTGTGGGAAGGGTATTCAATATCGAGGATGAACGTTCGCATGACTGACGTTACCTGCATTGCATCTTGCAGAAGCATACAAATCAGACGATAGATCTCCTCCTCCTGGGTTGCTTTGAAACGGTGGCTAATTTGGTCGACAGTCGTTTCCATGCTGAGAATTAATAGCGGAAAGGCCGTCTTCAGCATATTGACAACCTCTTCAACGTACTCCCAAGACCGCTGTCCAGGGAATGTGATTGTGTTCTCGGGGGCTTTCAAGCCGTCGGTGTTGGACGAAGTAGAAGCGTCAGTTCCTGTTCGCGAGGCAGGATCGTGATCCGTCTTGGAAGCGTTCTGATTGCCAACAGAATCTTGGTCACCCGCTGACGACGCCCCATTCTGTGTCCGCGAGGCTGCCTGCGCTTGCCTCCTCGCCGAGATCAAATCTTCCCTTGTTGTGCGTAGATGGAAGAATAGGCCCTGCATACCATATAGTCATCATCGTTCAGTCTGCCAAATAAATACGGACCTGGGGATAGAGCTTTGCCAAGTTGAGAAGAATGTACCGCGCCTGTTTGAACTCACGGTAGCCCAGGGACAAGCAGAGCTGTGGGATCAACGTGATCCAATACCAGAAAGCAGCTTCGCCTTTGTATGTATCGAACGCGCGAGAAATCGTGAGATTATTGTCATCAATACCGAGCAACCATAAGACTCGCGTGAGGAGGGGACGGCTTTTTCCACTCTTGTAAAGACCAACGGCTTGAAGGTAGCAGCTAACGGCGTTCGCAGCGTGAGACATATCCAGGGGCGCATCCTTGAACATGCGATCACTATATTTTCCCCACTCAGCCCAGGATTTGGCCTGGTTCATGTCTAGTTGGACGGCCTGACCAAACGCCGCGTTTGCCTCCTCGTTGCGGCCGAAGCGTGCATGGAAGAGGCCCTTCAGAGTATAAAACTCGGCCTTCTGCGCCGTTGAAAAGTATAGGAGATTCGTGTTGTTGATCACTTCCAACCCGGCTTGGAGATCGTTCGGCTTTTGATAGTGACAGCGGGCCTGCTCGCGGAGTTTGAGAAAAGCCTCTGATATTTCGATATTGGGAAGCGTGTAGATCTTGTTCAAGAGAGTGAAGCAAACGTCCAATAGGTCGTGCTTGCGAGCGACGTGGGCAAAGCGATTGATTATCCAAGCGGTCTCGTGGAAGCCGCGATAGCCGTATGTGTTCGTGTTACTAGCAGCACCATTCCCCTGGGTTTGAGCGATCAACGGAATGTAGACTTTGTTAATGGCGTGGAAGACGTTTTGTCGCCAGGCTACGAGGTCGCTCCAGATACTGATATCATCGTGGATGTTCGGAAGTCTTTCCCTCCACGCTTGAAGCACCAATTTGAGATCGGAGGACTTCTTCTCTAAATTCTGAACATTGGTCGTAGAGAGAGAGCCGAATATTTTCACAGCCTCTTGTAGCTCGACGAATTGCTGGAAATGCTGCAACAACGGAATATGCGCGGGGGACAGATTAGCTGGAAGGGCCACCCATTTCCTGAGCGTGAGCTGCATAGCATCTTCCAGGATCTTGGTGAACTCGGCGTTCTTCTCCGTAGCAGAGGGGACCTTGAGTAGAGCGATGAATGCTTCAAAGACACGGCGTCGAGGGGTTGCGACCTCTGGGAGAGCGTTAATTTGTTCCTCGAGGGTGTCACAGCTCTCAGGCCAATTCTTCGTTCGCCAGGCACTCTCGAGCATCAGCTCTTGATTACCCTCACTTCGAGCGAATTCGTATAACGTATCCCACTGCTGAAGCTTCTCCGAGGCTAGAATCCAGTGGTCTTCCCACAGGCAATATTCTTGTTCCGAGAATGGAAGTGCGCCAGCACGGGATTTCGCTTGGGCATTCTCGTACATAGTAGCAGCATGTTCCCATATACCATTCTGTTCGAAGGCGAGACCGACGTTTGTTTCTGCATGTAGGCAACGTCGCCTCCACAACCCGTAGAAAAGGTCATCCTCAGCCATCTCCGCGTACAGTTCTGCTAGGGCATCAAGCGCTGTGTCACGTAGTGCGTGATCGGGCTCGATATTGGTGTTCAGAGTCTGGAGGATCTCGGCTCCCGCGTGCCAAGCGCCGAAAGTTTTGGCAAGGTATTTGATAAGGTGGGGGGGCAGCGTCATGGTAGGGAAACATAAGTTTGAGGCAGCGAGAAGAGTGTTGATGATATTAGGACGTAGCTCCGTCTGCCGTGCATGATAGTCTTTGCTGAGAAGTGATATCATGTGTTGAGTAGTGTCTGCCTGTTCGCGCCGAGAAAGAGATGCCCAAGCGATGGGGAACAAGGATAGCCAGGTCTCATGCGCCACATTAAAGTCAAGAGAGACTAATCGTTGAATTGGTTGGATGATATCAGCAACACGAAGGTTGGGCAAGAAGAGAGGCAGCGCGACATTCGACGTAGATGATGCGTGCGTTGGTCCTAATGTCATGTCACCGTCAATAGCGCTGAGCAGGAGGTGAATGGCAACATGGATCCAATTCATGTCGGCCAACGCCTCCCAACTCTGCACCCCCAAAATATAGGACATTCGACTGAACAAGTTTCGTGGAACGCTTCCGTCTAGGAGGGATAAGAAACGTTCTCTTGTACGAGATTCACGAGCTCTACATCCCAAGAGGAAAGACTGCTCGAGTTTAGTGGTGAGATCGCTGCGACGAAGGGAGGGTTCTGTGTAGATATCCAAGATGAGCCCTAAATAAGCACCGAATAGAGGATCTCCGCGGGTTTCAAATGTAGACATCTTCTGCAGGACGTTAGCCTTATCTTTCATGGTGGGATATGATTCTCGGCGGTGTAGTGCCCAGTCCCGTGCGATATCAAGTACACACCGACAGAGGGACGCGCTCTTCGACTTCTCGATTAACTGAATGAGTGTGACCAGCAGATATTTCCGCTGATCGCCGAGGAACGACACCGAAAACTGGCAGATTTCCAGGATCGATGTCAAGAAGCGTACCCCGCTCTCAAAGCCTGGAGTAGCAGATTGCACTTGAATGTGTTCTTTGGTCAGCTTGTTGAGAAGCTTCATGAGCGGCGCGCTGAAAGGTTCAATCCTCTCGGGAGTAACTTGAACGACGGATCGCAACATCAAGAGGGTACCACGTAGAGCCGTCGCATTTTGCAATCCATCATCGACAGACTTGTACACAAACTTGTGAAACCCGGACATCTCGGTTTCTACATCGTCTTCTTCCTTGGGGAGGGGGAACAGGCGGATAAGGCGATCAAAGACGGGATGGAGGGCGTCGTGAAGAGCAGAATCTTCTGTGACCATTCCTTTACGGACAAGCCTCTGTAGCGTAGCGGCATTTTCGGCATCCGCAAACCACGTATCTGGCTTCTCTGCGACAACCACCTGGAGCACATTCGCTGCGCACAAAGCTTGAGCGAGGGTGCCCTCGTTGCTCAAATCAGCCTAAGCAAAGGATAAGTCCACGTAGAAAACGGATATTCCAACGCCCTGTCATACCTGCTCCAGAAACCGAGAGAAGAAATTTAATTTAACAGTGACCTCCGTCCAGCCATTCGGCCCGACAATCGACCGCAACAAAGCCAGGGCGCGGGGGACGAGGACACTTCGCGATGGTACGTCGACAGCTGTCGTAATGAGCCTTACGAGATAACTGACAACGCTCTCGCGAAGTGGCAGTGGCGTCATCCAGATTGAGGTGCTGGGTCCAGACCCTATTGAGGTGGCGGAAGATGCTCTCTCCTTGGTAGCTCGTTGCTCCCAATCATAGATGGTCTGGGTGATGTCAATTGACAACGATCTTGATTCACCAGACACCGAAGAGTGTAACCCGAGTTTGGCCAGGGAGTTTACGATATGGGGAACGAAGAGGACGCGTACAGGGTAGAACAACTCCGGCTGTCGAACGATGAGGTGATAAACAGTCATAATCATAGATTGGCTGTTCTCCTCTTCGAGCAAGCGCCGGGTTGTCTTGGCCCATACGGGGTAGCCTACTTCTTGGGGTATGGATGGCGCTAAGATGTCCAGAGATTGGTTTACCAGGGACCTTGCTTCGTTGTGTGAAGGAGGAGGCTTGAGCAAACCAGTCCAAACAGTGAGTATGAACTTAGGAGGTGTTGGGAAATTCTTGAAAAACCGTGCGGCCAGAAGGAATGTAGTTTGTTTCACATACGTGTCCTCGCTGTTGATGTATTGCCAGGCGCATTTAATTATATCTTTCCTCGCTACTTCTAACGAGGAGTGGTAATGTTCAACAAGGACCGCAGTGAAGTGCAGAAGCTCGACGTGGAAAGCGTCGTCGGCCTCAGAGAATACCGTGCCGTTGAGCATTGGAATCCAGATCCGCCGATGGATATACGATACAAGGTCTTCATCTAAGAGAGCATCTTTGGAGGTTGATCGAGCTCGGTAAAGAAGAATGGGGGTTATGAAGATGCGTATGAAGTGGGTTTTGTCAGACCAGCTGAGAGAAGTGTCTGAAAAACGATTCAAGAAGCGGAAGAACACGCTTCGTTGATAGAAAACATCGTCGCTGAAGGCCACACGATTGAGGAGGAAGCGCGTTATGCGAACCAAGTCCATGGGAAGGTTACGCGTGTAAACCGTGATAAGGTCGAAGAGGATGTCAACACGAGGATTCCACCTAAGAACACCCTCGAAGATAGCAATAATGAGGGAGTGCCGCTTGACGGCTGCGGAAATTGCAGATGCGTCATCTTCTGCCGGAGGGGTCTCGGCACGCCAAACGTCAAGCAGAGCCTCCACCACAAATGGATGCTCAGACGTCCAGCTTGGATTGATATCAGCGAGATCCGAGAAAACTTGGAGGGCGGGCGTGACCAAAGCGGGATTGCTGCCCTTCAAGCAATCGCGGATTATGGTCGGAGTCCGCGATTCCAGCTCACGTTGCAGATTCGATGACAGGCGGGACTGGAGGATGCTTCTAAATGTGCGCACATGCCGGGGAAGGTGGAAGTGTCTCTGAAAAAAATCCATGGCCTCGGTTGGATACCGATCCAGGTACTTGGCCAATGGGTTGGAGAAAGGGCTCGAGCCTGAGTAATGCATTTGCGCTTCTGCCTGAACGATGGCGTTTACCAGACTCTCGAGGAAGACGTTGGCAGCTGCTGGCAGCAAATGGAAGATATTTGCAAGGCGGACGAGCTTGGTAATACCCTCAGTGTCAGTGGGAGGAAGCTTTGAGAACGTCTGGGGATCGGCAACTATGCGGAAATGATCAAGTAGCTTGTAGCCTATCTCCACTTTGAAATAGTTCGTTAAGAGCTCGAGTAGGCGCGCCAGACCCTCCAGGCCAAGAACAGACAGGCGCTTTGGATCAGCGAGGTTCATCAATATAGGCCGCAGTCCAGTCTGCAGAAGCTCCTTGGGCAAACGGTTCTGATGGGTGAGCACAACTCGAAGGCCTTCATGAGCAACTTCCTTGACTTCTGGAGAAGGCGAGTAGAGTGATTTAAAATACACGCTTGTCACCCTGATTGAGTTTTAGCGAGTGTGCATCAGTATACTCAGAGAAAGCCAACCTTTGACGAGTTTGCGGCTGCTTAGAAAAGAACTCCGTGATGGGCATTGAGGCAGTTAGAAGTCGGATCGCGGCCACGCGCAGCTTCGTGATATCAAGAGTGCTTTGCCGGGCACTTCCCCTACCCAGTAAACCGGCATCCTCTGCGTCGGCAAGAGCCAGAGCTTCGTGTAGTAGGCGTAACAACTCGTCGTTTAACTCAGGAAGGGGCGGATCTAGGCTTACACAGTATCTCATTGCCTCAATGATTCCGATCTGTATTGGGAAAGGGAGTGCGCGCAAGGGTTTCGTGTAGATCCCCAGGAGCATGCGTTCACGATGAGGCATGAGAAGGTTAGGTATGGTTTGCCCAGTGATTTCTGAGAGGAGCGCTATGCACGTTTCACCGGCCTTTCTCACGATGGCATTGGAACTTGACAGCTCTGTGAAGAAAATTCCCGTGAGATGAGCGAGTTTAGCCGTACTGGGTTCCAAGGTCTGCGTCAAAGAGTCGACGTTGCTGAGGCGTAGTACGCGGGTTAAGGTGTTCAAGATATCGTCGATATCCCGGGGTGAATCATGGGGCATGTCCTTCAGAACGTGTAATAATGTCCGGACAAGATCGACCTCGCGGTCATTGATCCACTTGGCCCCGAAGTCCGGAAGGTTCAGAATGAGCTTGATCCCGCTGCAGCCAGCCTTCTTTCGAACCCACGATTCATCGAGACAGAGAGCACTGAAGCGTCCGGCGACGTGATGGAGCAGCGGTATCAAGTCTTGGGTAGACGCCTCACCCGAGCCCCCGAGGACAATGAGGTCTTGAATCAACGAATTGACCAGATCAATGGCTCTTGATGCCTCAGCGGGGTTCTCTCTTGACAGCCCATGACAGAGGCCATCGAGAAAAGCGGCAAACAGGAGACTTGCGTAACGTCGCATTGCCTTGTCCAGGGTAACTGTTCTACGGATTTCGGCACCGAAGACGTAGTGGGCAAGTTCACGAATGAAGGTCTCGGCTTTCTCCTGCACGTCTGGTTGATGGATAGCGTCGAACATGCCTTCTAAACAACGAACGAACACTTCCTCTCGCTCCCGCCCACGCAGGCCCTGCATCGGTTGTGTAAGACAGGATGGCCGTAAAACAGTGCACGCACGTACATTGTTCAGGAGTGTTGCAACGCTACACTGCAAAAAATCAAGGGCTTGTTGACGATATGGTAGTGTCTGCTTCTTCAGAACCTTTATGGCTACCGACGTAACCGGACCAAGCTCGAGACCTTGTGTGCCCCCTCCAAAGGATACGAACACCTGGGCAGGATCCGATACATGGTGGTATTTTAGTTCAGGTTCTCTCTCCAAAAGACGGCGATTGCGACCACCAAGTTTGCCTAATATCCGAAGAGTTGTATGTGCATTATGATGGTTAGCAGGGAGGGGTTTAAGGTGGCTTTGGAGCGCTTCCATTAGCTCCCGAAGAACTGTGTTGAGAGTGGGGTCGAGGAAATCTGGGGTGAGATTGTCAATGCATAGTTCCAATGTTCTAAGTCCCTGGGCCACAAGTTCCGGACCACCGCGGAGAGCCAACACCAAGGGCTTCATCAAGTAGGATAGGTGAGGTAAGAGATGTGTTAGGCGCAATGGCACCGTCAGGCACAATTCAACAAGCATATCTCGACTGTAACCATCCGAGACGAGAAGTTGTCGATTAAGGTTTTCCAACATCTCCGGCAGAAGGGGGAGCACCTCCTTATATAAAA
>QLOZ01000705.1:0-13845 GCA_003314065.1 Lactarius sp. MG50
CCGGCATCGTTGGCATCGGGGGAGGACTCAGGTTCGCAGGGGGTTTTACGCTGCAGGAGGCGCACCACACGCTGGTGGATGGGGACAGGAGCGGGGGTAACTGGGGGCGCATGAGGGCGCGGAGGAGTAGCTGGAGTGGATAGGGCATGGGGCCGGACTGGTATGCGAACGGGGAGGGTCGCGACGATGTCGGTCTCGTGGGTGGCTGGACGGCTGCGGATCCAGTAGGACATGGAGGGGAGGATTGGTCGTTCGAGGATCTGGTCGAGCTTCGGACCAATGCGCGACATGACCGCAGCATCGAAGAGGCGCATCTCGATGACGCGCAGCTGATCCCTGAGCGTGAAGCGGCGGCGGACTAGGTCAGCGTCCGCGGCTAACTGGGAGGCGGAATACTCAGCACGACGTGCCAGGGCGGTGAGAAGGTGATTGTACTCCTGCTCGATCTGGAACTGAAGTCGGCGGATAGTGATACGGTAGCGATGAACCTCTGTGGTGACGCCGGCGTCACAGAGGCCATCGAGCAGGTGGTCTACATGGTGGCGGTACTGGTGGCTCCCTTCTAGGGCCATGAGGTCCCAATTGTCTACTTCTGGAAGGTGAGCGTCGGGATGGGGCTTAGCGAAGAGGGGCTCAGCGTAGATGGGCGACGTCGTGGTCAGATGTCCTAGGACAAGGGGTTCATCGATGCGGGTAAAGTGGGCGTAGAAGGTGGCTGGGACTAGGCAATTGTTGTGATTGGGGACAAGGATAACGTTGCGTTCACCTGGATTGTCGACAAGTCGATCCCATCGCAGGAGATAACCAGAGTGGCCGAATGCACTGTCCGGCTGACTGTGGCTTGTATTTCTGGGGCTATCGTCGGAGCGTGGAGCTGCTCCGGTACTTCTTCCTTGACCGAAGGGGGTGGCGGCGATATCGGCATAGCTGCGTGCGAGGCCGAAGCGAGGGGCAGGGAGCGATCCCGGCGGCAGAAACTGGATGGCGCAGGCAAGGTCGTTGTCGGCAGCTGGTAGTACGGTTGCGACGGTGGCTCCAACGGGCGGTGCTGCGCGAAGGCTGGGGTTGGTTGGCTGAGGCGGCTGAGGGCGCGGGACGGGAGTGGTATCTGTAAGGCTGGACTGAATGGTGGAAACGGGAGAGGGGCTCCAGGTGGCATGACCGTCGCCAATCCGGACGGGGGCGTTACAAGTTCCGCAGAAGTTGTCTGAGCTAAGTGGGTGGTCTGAGAGGTTGGGGGCGGAGTGGAGGCTAGGGACATGAGAACTTCGTCGAGAATGCAATCTACTTCCTCCATGAGCTCCGGTGCTGTTGTCGTCGCTGCTGCTGCTGTTAGTGCTTGCGATGGTGAATACTCTGGCGGCGAAGGGGACATCCTCAGAGCTCGACTGGCTGTCATTCTTGGTGGTTGTTGGCGACGGCAAGGGTGAGTCCCGGGCATGGGGACCTTCTTGGTCATCGGGTTGTTGGTTTTTTGGCGCGCCATGGCTGGACATGGAGAGAGGAATAGGCTGGGGGTGGTGTCTGAGGTGGACAAGGAGTGGGGAGCGGACTGGGAGGTGAGGACTTCAAGGCGACCAAGGCGTGTCTTATATAGGCTTTTCTTATCGCTGTGGGGTTATCTCGGTGGAATTGTCGGAGTAAGTCCATGGAATTTTTCAGGTTCTTCCGAGGTTCCCACGTGTCTTCTGCTGTGGAGTACCCTTTCCATCTGACTCGGTACTGCGCTTCTTTCTTTCTTCCGTATCAGCGGTATTCTAGGATGGCCTCGACTTCGTACTCTGCTTCTCCATCGATAACGTCTGGAGGCGGTTCTGTGAAGTTGGGGCCATGTTCTTTAGTTTCTATGTAGGGGGTGAGGAGGTTGGTGTGGAATACGTCGTGGACTTGTCGGAGCTTCCAACGCGGGGGAATTGCGACTTGATACACTACTGGGGAGATGACTCTGGTGATGGCGAAGGGGCCATAGCGTCTTTGAGCGAGTTTCGCGCTTGGCTGGGTGATATGGATATGCTTCCCTTCGAGCCAGACCTTCTGTCCTTGGACGAACGGCTTAAATCGCACACCTTTCCTTGCGCTGATAAGGGACTGCGCGTTCGTCATCGCGGTCTGGGTGGCCTTCCGACTCTGATCGATGCGGTCTAGGCGTTCCTGGAGTGATGGCATTTTCTCGGATCTTTGCGGTTGATGGGCACGTGGAACATGGCCCATCAAAAGTTGGAAGGGCACTTGCTTCGTGGTGCTGCTGGGCCATGCGTTGTGAACATACTGTGCGGTGGGCAGGAGAGCGGCCCAGTTGTTCTGCTGGTGGTTAACGTAGATGCGGAGGTACTGTTCCAACCACTGGTTGGTACGCTCGGATTGGCCATCCGTCTGGGGATGGTAAGCGGTGCTGATGTTCTGTTCTATGCCTAGTGACTTGCATAGTTCACATGGGAAGTGAGAGGCGAAGTGTGTGCCTCTATCACTGATAATCTTGCGGGGGATGCCGTAGTGGGGGAAGACGTTCTGGGCGTAAAGCACGGCGATTTCTGGCGCGGTCATGGATTCCTTACATGGGATGAAGATGGCGGCCTTCGAACAGTCGTGGTCTGTGACTGTCAGGATGGAATCGAAGCCATCGGACTGGGGTAACTTGACGATGAGGTCTAGGGCCACCGTCTTGAAGGGCAGGGCAGTCGGGTTGGCTGTGATGGGGGTGAGGGGAGGCTGAGGTTTCGTTGTGTTGGCCTTCGTGGCTTGGCATGTGGCACAACCTTTGACGTAAGCGAGGACGGTTTCTTTCAGGTTTGGCCACCAATAGTCTTTAGCAATGAGTAAGCAGGTTTTCAAAATTCTGGGGTGGCCTGCTGTTGCTGAGTCATGATAGAGGGAGATCACCCCCCTCCTAAGCTCGTTGTCTGCCACGACAACTAGGCGGTCTTTGTGCCACCATCCTCCTCCTGGGCGGCGTTCAAGGGGGAAGGTCTTGGCCCAGGTAGCCAGTGTGGTTTGGTGGTCGCGTTGGGCGGCCAGGGTGCGTTCCTCCAGGTCGACGATGGAGGCTGCATTAGTGAACAATTGGTCAGGGAGTGCGACGATATCTTCGTTGTCGCTACTGGCGGCGTCAAAATCTGGGCGGCGGGATAAGGCGTCCGCTCTGTTGGATGCCCCAGGCTTGTGTACGAGGGTGATGTCATAGTCCCCAAGGGTGAGGATGTACCGCGCGATCCTCCTATTGATCTTCTGAGGTGCGCGGTAGTACTGGAGGTTCTTGTGGTCGGTGATGACCACGACTTGGTGTTGGGCGCCCATGAGCAGGTGGCACCAGTGTTCTAGGCCGTGCACGATGGCGAGGAATTCTCTATCCCAGATGGGGTAGTTGCGTTCCGTGGCGGTGAAGGTCTTGGAGTCGTAGCCAACTGGTCGGCGACGCCCTTGGGGGTCATGCTGGTACAGGATGGCGCCGGTAGCGTTCTGGGAGGCGTCGACTTCGAGCTCATAGGGTCACGCTGGACTGGGCTGCCACAGGATCGGATCGCTAGTGACAATGTCGATCAGCTGGTCTACCGCAGCGGTGCATTCGTCGGTCCAGACAAAGGGTACTCCTTTCTTCAGGAGTGCGGTGAGGGGTCGCACGATTTCTGCGAAACCGGGGATAAAGGGTCTCTGGTAGCCTAGAACTCCCAGCGTCGATCTAAGCTGCTTGACACTGGTGAGTTTGCGGGGCCACTCCTTGATTCCTCGCAGCTTGCTGGATTCAATGCGCAGGGACTCGCCATCGATGATTAGGCCGAGGTACTCCACTCTTCGCTGCTCGAAGAGGCATTTCTGGGGTTTGAGGAAGAAGGAGTGCTCCTCCATGAGGTTGAGGAGTTCGTGCACAATCTGTTTGTGCAGGATGTGGTCTAGTGGGGTGGCGACCAGGATGTCGTCCATGTACACGAAGATCATCCTGGGGTACTTGAGCTTCAGCGGGCGTAATAGCCTATCCATGACGTGCTGAAAAGTGCTGGGGGCGTTGCATTGACCGAAGAGCATAACGCGAGGCTCGAACAGTCCTTGAGGCATTTTGAAGGCAGCCTTCCACTGGTCGCCATCCTTGATGCGTACATTGTGATATCCCCAGCGGATATTGAACTTTGTGAACAGGGCGCGTCCTTCCAGGTCTCTTGTAAGGACGTTGATGTCCGGCAGGGGGTATACGTCCCGCACAGTCCAACTGTTGAGCGTGCGGTAATCCTGGACGGGGCGAAGGGATCCATCCTTCTTTTTGATGAAGAAGAAGGGAGCGGCATAGGGTGACTTGGAGAGGCGGATGTAGTTCTTCTCAAGGTGCTCCTTGATCCATGCGTCTGCCGCGATCATTTCTTTGGGGTTGAGAGGGTAGACTTTGCAATCTAGGGTTGCGGGGGCATCTGGTTTCAGTTTGATGGCATGGTCGTCCTCTCGGCTGGGTGGGAAGCGCTGCGCTTCCTTCTCTGAGAACACGCACCAATGTCGCGCATACTCTCGCGGCACATCGGCAGCTGTCGGGGGGGTTTGTTCCTTGTGGGCACGAATTGCCCATTCCTGCACTATGTTAGTGCGGTTGATCTGGAGGACGAGGCTGTCCCCCTCTTCCCACTTCGTGGCGTGTAGAGCGTGTCCAAGGAGCTGGGCGTAACGGAGCACCGTTCTTGGTTGGTCCAGCGCTTTCCTGCTTGTCGCGCTCAGCGTGATAGGCCCCCCTGCTATCGTCTTCTTGGTCCAGTCGATGGTAGGGTTAAATGCGTGGAGCCAAGGGAAGCCTAGGATGGTCCGGTCTCACCCCAGATTGGCGAGGTAGAAACGTTGGACCTGTTGTCTCTTCCCTTGGGTGATGAGGAGGTCGCAGTACGTGGTGATTCGTCCACTGCGATTTTCGGTCCCATCGACGTTGTACAGGAGGCAGGGCTGGGGTAGCAGGCGGGGTGTTAACTTCATTCTTCTAGCAGCTTTTCGATCGATAAAATTGTCGGTCGCGCCGCTGTCTACTAGCGCACTTTCTTCAGCCTTCCCATGTATGTTCGAAAGTGTAAACTTGGCATTGATACTATTCCGATTCGAGACATACATGGTACAAATACGCGAGGCTTGATCCCAGGCTGACGGGTCAAGCCGCTTTAAAAATCCAGATCTTCTTCTATGATCTGATCAAACATATGGGTGCGATCATCAGCATTCATGGAATGTAGCTGAGACATGATGTCAGAGGGCGTGGTTTGGCTAACGCTGTCTTCTGGGGCAATGGACGGCACGACTTCGCTTTCGGCTTCGGCTACTCTGGTTCAGGGTGCAGGGCGCTTCTGCGGCTTCTTGGGTGCGACGGATAGGACTAACTTTGGCTTGCTATTACTGTACAATTACCTGTCATGTGACGCCTGGAGTCACATGATGCACCACCTCACTTCCCGGTTGTCCCCCCTCCCGTGCCAAGCGTCAGCTGAAGGCACAGGGGGACGCGTCCACCTTCCGGCTTCCCACCTTCCCATGACTCGCATGGGACTATGCTTACTCACTTTACTTACTTACGATGACTCGTGTGGGTGCTGGACGGCAGGGGGTGACGCGGCCGCAGCACGGTGACTTGTATATAAGGACCCTGAAGCTTGGGAGTTACCCCAAGCTTCAGCTTAGCTTTCAAACTACGTACAGACCTCTCTCACAGACAATTCGACTTGTTCTTGTATCTTCCTTGTCCGATCTCCTCTCTCACACGCGTGACTTAAAAGAAGTAGCATCGCCTTCTTTGTTGTACACAAAGCAGGCCCTGCTACCCCTTACTCTCTCTCTCCCACACCCGTGACAAGGCCGTAGCTCTGCGTGAAGCAACATCACACAGAACCACAGTCTCGCCTCTCTTGTCCCAAGTCCCTCGTGTCGTGTGACCTTGAGACTTCTAGTCGTCTTGTGTTTTACGTCAATGCCCCGTGCGTGGCGTAGCATTGGGACACTTGAAGGCGTGGTGTCCGACTTCTTTGCAATAGTAGCATCTGTTTTCTGCGAAGAGTTTCTTCTTTTCTGCCTCGGTGAGCCATCTGCGGGTCTTGGCGGTGTCGACATCCATTGGGACTGGGACATTGTTTCTATTTTGCCTGGGGGCTGTCATGGACGTCGCTCTGGGGATGGGGCGTGACTGAGAGATGGCGCGCATCATAGGTGAAGGGCCTAATTCTGCGTCGATCTGGGCTTGCCTAAGGACTTCTTTGCACGCGGCCACCTTCCAATCGTCTAGGGTTGCGGGGATGGTGTCCCTACTGAGTACTTTCAGGGCGATGCCTCGTCTGAGGCCCTTCTTGAAGAGATCTAGGGTTCCTCTGTCAGTTGGGGACCATCCCACGCCAAGGACATAGTGGTCAAAGGACGCAATGAAGCCGTCGACGTCGTTTCCCTGCATTTTGAGGTCCAGGAGTTTCTTATATGCGTCTTGGGCCTTTGCCGTGTCTGTGAACGCGTTGGTAAAGGCGGTCTCGAACTCCGTCCATAGGGCCTCATCGTTGCGGGCTAGGGGATTGACGTTTCTGATAGTTTTTTCTGTGAGCGCGCGCTCCTGAGCATTGTTCCAATCATCGACACGGGGTCCTTTGATGAACGAGAGAGCAAGGGCGACCCTATTAAACGGGATGGTGACGTTCTCGGATTGGCTGTTGAGGATTCTGTAGAGTCGGAATTCTCTGAGGAACCGGTCGCTTTTATTGC
Source organism: Lactarius sp. MG50 (assembly GCA_003314065.1). Classification (NCBI taxonomy): domain Eukaryota; kingdom Fungi; phylum Basidiomycota; class Agaricomycetes; order Russulales; family Russulaceae; genus Lactarius; species Lactarius sp. MG50. Next base: position 6,700 of record QLOZ01000705.1, read on the forward strand.
GATCACCCTCGAAGATCGTGGGCTTGTTTCCTCCTTTGAGTTCCTGGTTGGCTTGGGGTGCTGGGGCCGGTGCTGCCATGACTGGGGCAGGCACGGGTGGTAACTGGGGTTGCTGAAGTATTGGTGGCAGCGCGGTGGGCTGTGCGGCTGCGTGGGCTATCTGGAGGAGCTGTGGTGTTTCTTGTGTTTCTGGGCTCAGGGGGTGCGTTCCCTGAAGGGTTGCGACGTTCTGGAGTCCCTGGGCTATGAACTCCTCTAGTGGGGAGGTAGTGTGGGGACCTGGTGTCGGCTCGTCGCCTTCGTCCGCGCTATGGAAAGATGACGCGGTAGTACTTGTGCTGGGTTGATCGACTTCGATCGGTTCGGGTGATTCTGGTCTGAAGGAGCTGTGGCCGAGTCCTGTCTCGTCGGCGTACTCTCTCTCTACTATGGCGCTACAGTGCGTGTAGTAAGTGTTTCTCTCGTAGGCGATGAAATACCAATCGTCATTGATGTATTCGATCGGCCTTTCCTGGATTCCTGATGCTGTAGGTACCCTGACGTGGTAGCACCACCTGGTATTTTCTCGGTTTCTGCGCCAATAGGCGTCTCTGGTGATATAGTCTGGTAAGTCGGCGGTTTCTCTGGTGGTAACCTGGACTCGGGTTTCTCAGTTAAGGTCTAGTCTGATTTCTTCCAGGGTGGCGGCGGCGTTCCAGGGGAAATCCTGTGGCCTCGAAGAAAGCGATGAGGATGAGATCGAGTTCGGCGGCGATCTCCTGGATTTGGTTTAGCAGAGCGGTGAGAACTCTGTGAGTGTGATTGGGTCCCTTGCGACAGGTTGCGGGGCAATCGAGGGCGTGTAGTCTGGCGTCCTCCCGGGCTTGGATATACTGCTGGGTTACGAGCCGGATGGCTGCGTCTAGGTTCTCGATATTTATTTCTCTGGTGGTGGGGTACCGAGGTCGCTCCAGGGTGGGAGCCTGAGTTCTAAAAGCTGGTAAGCTGCTTCGAGCTGATCTGAGCGCTCATGCCACTCGACGTAGAGGTAGTTGTATACGGTTTGCTCAATCTCGAGTCCTAGATGACTCGTGTTTCTGACTGCTTGGCAGGTAACTTGACACACCCAGTTGTGTGCGGCGATGGCGGCATCTAAGGACTGTGCCCAATGGTCTAGATTTGCCTTTTGTCGATAAAGGACTTCTCGGCGCTGGAGATACTCGGTGTATAGGCGATGATGGTCGTCTTCCAGATCTACTCGGAGTTGTGGTACGGGCAATACTGGCTGGCGCAGAAGTATGAGTGAAGGCCTGCATGGCGTTCCTGACGGGTTTCGTGCTTCTGGGCTCCTGGGACAAAGGTAATGGCATCTGGTGAGGCTAGTACCTTGAAGGTGTTTCGGTTGGGTGGTCTAGGGTATTCTTCCTTTAGGCTAGAGCGTTTGTGGGGGCGCACCATCCACAAGCAGTAAAAGGAAGCTTGACTTATGTTAAGGCTCAAGGGGCCTTCTGGCACGACTTGTGTGACTAAGCCTAAGGGAGACTTCTGGAGTGATCACGTGCAAGGGCTACGAGCACGAGATCCTGAGCAAGACGCTATGGCGGTCTTGACGACACGAAGAGATAAGCTAGATCTTCGGAGTATTGCGAAGTCACGTGCTAGTGACCCTGAGGCAATCTGAACTAAGTCATTATAGCCGACTTAGAGAGGCGTGGGAGTAAAGCTAGAGGCCCGAGTGACGACAAGGGCGATGACAGGGACAAGGGCGCTTGAGATAGCAGAGCTCAAGCGCGAGGCAAAGGGGGCTGAAGGAGGCAAAGAGCAACTCTCGATTGTAAAGAGAAGTCAAGCTTAGGGCTTGACTGGCCGTAAAGCGAGCTCCTTATATAGGAGCTCTACAGGGAATCACATGTCACCTACTACCAAGTCATAACGAAGGTAGTAGAATGTCCAAGAACATTCTGTGCTAAGTATAGTATCGAGACGAGTCAGAGCGAGTCAGGTTCTAAGTATAGTAATGGCCAGATCCGGGATCTGGCAGTGTGAGTCACCAGCCAATATGATCAGTCATGAATCAGTAATACTTGTACAGTAAGCAGTCTGAGAGACAACGCAGAGACGGGGTAAGCATGGTATCATAATCAAGAAGAGCGGACCGGTAGTCCGTGTAGGAGATCGTAACAAAAGGGTACTCCACTGCCAACGACACGTGGGAGCCTGTAGGCAACCTTCACACTCCAGACCTTGTGAAGGAATTCCACAAGCGCAATCCCATGGCCATCAGGACAATGGTACTTAAGGAGACCCAGGAAGTGGAAGCAGGCCCATGTCGAACCATGACAATCCCCTCCAACTTTTCATCGCCTCCCCCATTGAAACTATCCACGCCATCCTCAATGGCACAGCGCAAAGTCTCCAAAGTTGGCACGACAACGACAACCCCTACACGACGGAGGCGGTCAGGGCTGAGGCCCTCCACCTATATGACGACAAAGTGGCGACCCGAGGCCTCGATGGCATCAGGGCAATCTACGCCCTCCCCTCCTACGAAGAATACGACTGCACCTTCCCCGCGGTCCCCTCCATTGCCAGCGAGTGCGCTGGCAGTGCCAGTGCCATGGCCATGCTGGAGTGGGACGACCCGTGGAGCCACCAGGCTACTGCAGGGACGGCCGAAAGCGATGAGCGAACCCCCCCCCTGTGGGGCAACAGAGGACGCGCCGGTCCTCGTCATACAGACAACCATGAGTCCTTTTGGGACTCTGATGCAGAGCACAGCGACGACGGTGAAGCGGCGGGCCATGATGGCCCAGATGGAGGACTGGATCCCAGCCCACCGGGATTGGGCAGAGCAGATGGCGCGCGTGGGACAGCGTGCCTAAGGGGAGGGGTGGTGTCACGCATCGGCCGTTGGGCCAGGGGAGTCAAATTTTCACTTACATTTTACCTACGATCCATCCCCCATCACGTGCGTCACAAGGCACGCCCCTTCCTACCCGGAGGCTCTGCCAGAACAGGTGGGGGCGTGATGTGATGTGACGAAGGGTCACATCGGACTCCACACATCCCCTGCATTTCCCCATGGCTCAAGAACTGCGCACGCTTACTGTATCACTGTACCATTACAAATCGACCCACTTCGTCCGGCTGACAAAGGTGGGTCTTATGACACACGCTACTTACAAGACGGACCATATAAGTAGTAGTGCAAGCTTGGTAGACAAACCCCAAGCTTCGACTTGACTTCACCTAATACAGCTATTCGCATTCGCCTCCTCTTCAGTGTGACTTGGGATCTCTTGATCTTATCTAAGTCTCACTTCTTCTCCCTCAAACTTTGTGCAAGCGTAACCAAGTCAACTTGGACTTCAATCCAGTACGAGCTTAGTCAGCATCACTTGAAACTCAAAGTCTCATCTAGACTCAAGGCCCAGCTGAGCCTTAACACTGGTGGCCAAACACACGAAGCAGGGACGACTGGGTGAGTGCCTCATCGCTGATAGATCACTTGACTGGACACAGTGCAGAGGGAATTGGAAAGAACCTCTTGGAAGAGAGTGAGGTTGAGGCAGTGCTGCAGAGGCTAGATAGGCTCACACAGAACGAGACTTGGACGGCCACAGCACAGACCCTTGAGGTCATCTACCATCTTCTCCAGAATATGAGCATGGCCATGGAGGGTGAGCGAATCTCATCACATCATCCAAGTACATGCCGCTTGCGAGGGGTACTACCGCCACAGCGCGCCCATCAAGACAGTCCATCAGGATCATCCCCACCAGACTGTGACAAGTGTCTGCTCCATATGTCTACATTAGCGATACTCTAGTTACCAAATAGCTACCAAATATGATGGTTGGAATCTCTGATGCGATTAACATGTGTGATTAGCGATTAACGTGTGATTAACAATGCCTAGTTAATTCTTAACATGCCTGGTTAATTCCTAACACGCCTGGTTAATTCCTAACACGAAATTAACTCTTGATTAATGTTAATTTAAGCTTAAATAAACGGGGGGTAAGCTAACTTGGTTAATCGTGTTAATCGTGTTAATCATGTTAATCTCGGCTAAATTAATCAAATTAACTGCTCGCTAACCACGATTAACAAAGTAAGTTTTTCCCGATGATGGAACCTAAGCAAATGGGGTTCAAATGGTCAAATGTATTAAAGCAACAAAATATAAGTAATGATCACGTATCCATGAGTACGTGTAGTACACCCGATCGCCATACCACGCGCGGCCACGCTCCAGGCGTTGCCCGCATGCTACCCCTACCGCACGAGCTCAGCCCAGGTGCACCCTCAGTGCCCCCAGGTGCCCGCGCCTTCTCACTACCACCAGATTCCACCACCACCTATCTTCGTACGCTTTTCATTATCCTGCGAGAGAAGGTCCTGTGGCCAGCAGTCGAAGACGATAATGATTTTCCTTTCCCCTAATCTCGTTCCGCTTAGTGAGATCCAGTTAGCACGAAATGATGCAATGGATGCGTGATCATCTCCATCTCCGCTTGGAAAGCTGGGTGACTGGCATGGCGTTGGGACTGAGACCTTCAGAATAATCGAGAATGACGACCTTGTGTCACGGATATGACTTCTCCAATCCAGTGCGACGCAGGCTCAATCTCTTCTATCGAAATCCCCATTCCGGGACGAGATGAAATCGACCGTGAGGCGTGTATCATTCATGAGAACAGTACTGTGGTGCGGAAAACTTGACAAAAGTAATTGCCTCGATACAAAAAATGTTTAGATTCACGCAAGGCCAAAGCGAAGACAAAGGGGAACTCGATTCAAACGCGTGTGTTGCCTGGTCGCAACTACACAGCTCTAAAGTCCATAGAGAATATCAGTTAAGAAAGTAATGATGAGAATATTCAAAATGGCATTTCGAAATGTTACTGCGAGGCCCCACAGCTTAGCTCACTTCGATACAAACACAAAATTAGGTCATGAATGTACCGTGGAACGCTCAAATTTGTCGCAGCCCTTATTCATAAACGTAACATAAAACCCCGCTAGTCGTATTCAGCACATCGCCGATAGTGACTTCCGGAAACAGCCCGTCTGCCGGCATGGTCGAATTCAGCTATTCATACAAATCAGTACCAGTCCCCTTAATCTAATAGGGCTAGATTCTCACGGAGAGGAACGGGGGGCCACCGTTGGGGTATTGGTCGTATGTGTCCCGACTCTGGAGGGCTTGCACCGAACCACCAAAGAAGCTGTTGGCGCTCTTTGTGTTGCGATGTTGCCAGTCGAACCACACTTTATCAATCATCTGTCACCCAACAGAGCGATGCATAAGCCCCAGCCGTCACAGTGCGCAGGCAATCACTTACAGCATGGTGCATCCAGAAGAGGGGTTCTGTAAGAACAAATGTTAAGCTATGTGGGAACTTGAAGGTAGATGGATATGTGCGAACGGACCGTTCGGCGACCACGTGGATCCAGGCGTGCAATTTGCCGGAGCATTTCGCGGGCATGATCCGCCTAGATCACTAGAGACAATTCAGGGTGAGAAGGACAGATACATACGTGGCTGCGAAACAGCTCACCCCCCCGTGATCAGATGTATGGAGCTATGCGCACCCTGATATCACATGAGAATGAGGAACCCAACAATTATTCATGTTCAATGTCCATGTTCTTACCTCGAATGTTTCCAACGCTGCTTGGAAACCCTTGTAGTCCCCCGCCGGGGTCTCGAGGAGGGTCTCAATTTTAGACGCCGTAAATGTCGAGTTGGCTACCGTCTGTGGTTCCGTGAAGAATAAAAACGGGATACCGAATGGCTGGAGGGTGAAGTTGCGGCGCAAAAAATGAGGCGAAGGGTACGAAAGGTGCAGCGCACGAAAGCCGCCATCAGGTACGCTAAAATCCGCATTCGGTTCGCCCCAACCACCTAATCCGCTCAGAGGGTCGGAGTCCTTCCAGAACGATGATTCGAAAAAGTCGGGTGCATCTACACGGCTATCAGCATTTTGATTGTAGGGGAGATGAATGGAGACGACCGATGGTCCAGTCCCAGTATGGCGACACGCCAGTATATCCACACTTGCGCCTGAGTGATACTTCGAAGACGTATACGTACCAGCGGTGCCAGGGGAGGAATTGCCCGGTGAAGTGTATCTGGAGGAGCGTAACGCTGATCATCAAAGGTCCCGATAGGACTCATGCCAGACTTACCCGAGTATTCAGGTCCATATGAATATACACCAAATCTGTTGAGAAATTTATTAGGGCCCTACCTATGCAAGCCAGTCAAAATACCGTGTCGTACCGTCATAATAGGAGCCTGATCCGTTGACTGGGGGAATGAGTGATACCGAAGGGGCTACGGACGGAGAGAGAGCAGGGTCATGGGGTAGGTGCGATAGACACTGTCACCAGAATACCGCATCAGTATGACTGTCGACCGACGCGAGGGGTGTGTCTGGTACACACATTAACAGCCCGGATCCAAGCCTCTTTCTCCTCGGTACTAAATGTTCTCCACTCTCTCCGTACGGCTGGCTTGGTACAGGCCCGGTGGACACATTTTTGGTAAGAACAAGAAACGCCCAGTGTGGACCAAAGAACGACCAGAGCGACGGAGAAGACTCTAAGGACGAGCATAACTGGGCGATTGAAGGATACAGAACAGCGTGCAGAGGTTCCTGCCTATATATTGCAATTACTCGACTCGGAGACAGGGCTACACCATCACGGCTTTTTTTCCCACCCTACAGGAAATGTATCGTGGCAAATGGGGCAGTCACATATGAGAGGACTTAAACCCGGCAGTGATTATGACTGAATTTATTTTTTTTTCGAATCCATTAGCGTGCGATTATCACTGATTATATGGGGTGTGTCCGATGATCGTGGGTGTAGGGAGTTAGTTTCTGCCATGGGCTTTAGAACCCGGAGGGATGACCTGATTACGCCCACAAAGAGCACCACGCAATGGGGAGTTTCATTAACCAGGAACTTGCAGAAAGCGCCCGGCACAATAAATGGAGGAGTACAGCCCGATAGTCGGACGGCGCAATCAAAGCACGCTTCTGTTAGGGCCATGGAAGAACATCGGATGAGACCAAATTTAGGAGGGAAGCCGCTGAAAAATTAGAGACCCTACTCGATTCGCATAAAATGGCCTGGTAAAGAGGCAAGTTCCCG
>QLOZ01000708.1:4857-16727 GCA_003314065.1 Lactarius sp. MG50
TGGAATCGAACCTTTGTCGTCTTGGGCATCGACCTCGGCATTATGCTCAAGTAGCATTTGAGCTAACTCGAGGTGTCCCTGGAGCGCCGCCTTGTGCAGTGGAGTCGAACGTTTTTCGTCTTGGACATTGACCCCGGCACTGTGCTCAAGTAGCATTTGAGCTAACTCGAGGTGTCCCCAGGACGCCGCCTTGTGCAGTGGAGTCGAACCTTTGTGGTCTCGGACATTGACCTCGGCATCGTGCTCGAGTAGCAGTCGAGCTAGCTTGAGGTGTCCCCGGGACACCGCCTTGTGCAGCGGAGTCAAACCTTCGTTGTCTCGGGCATCGACCTGAGCATTGTGCTCAAGTAGCATTTGAGCGAACTCGAGTTGCCCATGCATCGCCGCTACATGGAGCGGGGTCGATTTGTCCACGCCCCTCGCATTCACATCCGCGCTGTGAGTAAGCAGCCATTGCCCAATTTTGACGTCTCCAAATCCTGACGATACATGTAATGGAGTCCTGTCCAGTATGCCACGGACATTGACATCCGTGAGATGCGCCAGGAGAAGCCATGAAACCTCGATGTGTTTTTCCCACAATGCCGCATGCAGTGGGGTCGCGTAGTAGCCACCTCTAGTGTTCATATCCTCTGGATGCTTCGTGAGGAGGTATTCTACCATGTCACAAAGTCCGAATCGTGCGGCGTAGTACAGAGGGACCACCTCGGGCTCCTCTGGGCGCGGGGGCATCCTGAACTTGTATACAGAATCCCACCGGTAGTCTTCGTTGTGTACCCAGAGCCAAGCTGCGAAGTGTGGCTTGTCCGTGTCAAAGAGACACACCATCCCATCCTTGACACGTGATGAGACATTCTCGAACTGGGCATGGCTGACCCAGTGTTCGGCAGCGTATCCAGCCAGAGGAAAGCCCTTGATACTGCCACTGTCAATGTGGTCGTCCAATCGGAGTAGGACGCTAAGGCAAGCTTGCGCAAGAGTCGTATGTGCTGAGTCAAGTCGAATATGATACCGAGAGATATTTCCGCTGGAAGCAGCAAGCCGATCTGACGTGAGGAACTCTTTCACTGAGAAGTGCGAAAATTGCACAACCCTTGAATCCTCGTCATTGACTATAGCGACCAAAGTGGAGCATGCCGACAACACCGCTTCTTCGTGGTCTTCCCACCGCCAATCTGGGTTCAGCATCGGCACCCCTCCCGCGTCAAAGTCCACCGCAAGGACTTCCGCGAGTTCCTCGACATGAAGTGGGCGAACCGCCACTGTCAGGCATTGCAATAGTCGATGCGCATGCGCTTGGTTCGTCTTTTTGATCCCCCTCAGTACGCGCTCGTATGTGTCATCTAGACTTTCGGGCAATTCATCGAGGATATGTCGCACGCTTGGCGGGAAGCAGTCCCGGAGGAGTGCCAGCTGACAGAACACCCAGCGAAACCTGTATCATCATATAAGAACATATTATCGGCGTAAAAACAAAGCCCTCACATTCCGTCGGCCTTTTCTGATAGTGTCTTAATAACCAAATTCTTGTCCTCATCCCTCCATCTCCGCATTCTTCCGTCAGAGTTAACCACAGAGCGGATATACTTGACGATGTCTTCCTTTTGTCCGGTTTCGTCGTGAAGTGACACAGGGTTTTGTGTCAAGGGTTCAAGGACAGACCGAATGTCGGTCTCATGGCGACTGGTGGCACAGATGTGTAGGTTTGGGAGATGAAGCTCAATTAGCTCCTTCACAAGATTAACGACGAGTTCTCTGGGAGATGGAATCCCTGAGGTGTTCGGAGATTCATCTAGAGCGTCGATAATAATGTACATTGGGCCATCAACCGCGTTCGAAGGCATTTCTTTGAGGCAATCTATCATTGCATCATCACTAGGCTTCCTCAATCCATGGTCATGTACTGAATATAGGCGGGAAAGAATGTCGTAACAATGATCGGACTGAGCGGAAAACTGGATGAGAAGGGAATGCAGCAGGTTTTGAAGGGTTTGCTTATTGGTGTCCCGAAAATCAAAATAGAAATACGCCACTGAGGCGCTTCCAGCGTCGCGCAAGGTCATGACATCCTGTATGATCGCGGAGCTGGTCGACTAGGTGAGTTTGACACGGGGAAAGAGTCTAGTAACGAACCAGAGTATACTCTTCCCCGAGCCCGCTACCGAATCGGAAATTCATCAGGAGGGTTGCATAATGGGTGCCACAAGGAACTTACGTTTTCCATGTATCCACAGGAAGGAACCAGAGGACTTCCATTCGTTAAAGATACTCCCTTGAAAGAACCATTCTGATGATCCCTTGTGGTGAGCGCCGCACGCAATGTTATGATTCGTGGATGGGTCTGGTGGAGAAAGCCATGTTCGAAGACTGTCGCGGAGCTGGTTCCCTGTGAGGATGCCTAAGCTTTTGCGAGCAACGGTAGTATAGTTAAGAGATAACGAACGCTCCATCTCGCCTATTTTTCTCGCCATCTGTTGCACGACAGCCTTCCCTTGCCTTCCATCTAGCAATACATGAGTTGAGAAGGGCGACGGGGACCAGATAAAAAGTGTTTGCGTACCGTGAATGACTACATCCACTTTGTCCTCAACGACTTGTACCTTCATGGTAACATCTTGCACCTGGTCGTCGACGCCCTTCACACACTCCTGGACGTTGTGGGTGATCCTCAGGAGCTCTGCTTGCGCCATCTGAGCCTCCTCCTGCGTCAAGGTGTCCAATCTCTGCAGCGCATCCTCAACATCTCTCTTCCCAATCAGCTTCCTGATATATCTTTCTGAACAGACATGAGCTGAGCACAGTATAAATTGCTGACACGAACTCACTTGTTCTTCCTTGCCTGATTTCCTTCGTTGCGATCCCAAGGATGGTGAGTACTTCCACCATGATCTTTGTGATCACACACGTCATAGCGGTAGTTGGCGGGACCTCTGCGTAGATCTCAAGACGCTTGAAAAACGTTTCAATATGCTCGAAGAGATTAACGAGCACTTCTTGGCTGGTGTTGGCATCTTTGGCAGCCTGAAAGACTTGAGCGTCACGATTGCCTACCCAGAGAAAACAAGGAAGATACAGACCAATAGGAGGACTCCAATGCCGGTTGAGATCACCTTTGCGGGCGGAAATACCTGGATATGTTCATTACAGCACCGATTCCGAATAAGGATGTTGATACTCACGAGGCCGACACCTTCGGCGAGGATAGCGGACAATGCGTAGAGGACATTTATTGTTGGAGTGAGCCACGTTAGTCTCTCATCGGCACTCCGGGATTTATCGAATTCTACGACTCGCTGCTGAAGCACAGCGAGAATGTCTTTCGGGGACTTGCAGGGCCTCAGCTCATCAGCTAGAGGATGCGAGGTAATATCCTGCTTAGTTTTCTTTTTGTATGCTTCTATAGCGGCATTGAATATCGCTTGAAAATTGGGATCGGAAGCGGTCGCGGATGGTGTTTGGGACATAGGGACTGTGTGAGGGGGTTATTTAGTGATGGGGGTGATAAGAGGGTCGCTGATGAGAGGGCTCACGTACCATTACCTCTTGTATTGATGTGCAGGAGCCCAAAGGCGTGGTCTGGCTATGCAAATGTAAGGCGTGGAAGGTCTACTGCCAATACCGATCAGCTTCCAGATCAGATGGAAGCCTCGCAGCCCCGGCCCGGGTCAAAATACGCAGCACCGTAGTGAGGGTATCAGAGGTCCCGTCATCCCATTCCACTGCTTCGCCTGTCGACTGCCCCCACTACGAAGCTGTTCCAGCTAGTGTCTAGCTCAGCGTATCCCAGGGTTCTCGAACATAATATTCTATTTCCTTGCGACAGACATCGCGATGAGAATGTAAGTACACTGATTTATGCGTGGGCGGTCACCCAAAGACCTGGGCTCGAAACAGCGCAGCGAGTAAGGATTGCCCAGTCTTGGCTTCTGGACACACTCACATTTATTGGGCAACTCCACCCGGCTCTGGTTCTTGGGTTCGTGGTTCTCACGGCAACCTTCCGATTGAATATCCCCAGCCAGATGACATGGTGCTCCGGTGGGTCGTACCTCGGCCATGCTCGTCAGCTAGCCGCAAGTATCTGACCTTGATCAACCCGCCGCAGCTCGTGTTTCGTGATAGCCATGATGACCAGATCTTCATATTGGCTCCCTGGGTAATCAATCGCATTGTCTCGTCCCACAATCCGAACGTTGGAATAGGGAAGGAGGTCCGAGGTCACATGATGAGGAAGTCACGGGACAAGTAGTACATATAGCGGATCATGTGCGTAGAGTAACCTTGGTTGAACCCATCGACGAGTCCTTGGGGGCGCAACCCCTCTCTCCAACGTGTCAAACCTTTTGCACGATAACCTCTACGACCCCGTTCCTGGGCAGGTCAAGACCTGCGACTAGAGCGAGGGAGAACAACATCCAGACTCACTCGGTACGTTCCTCAACTGTCTCGCTCAAGGTCATAGGTTCCCGGTGTATTGAATCAACGTGAACTTTGTACAACATCCGATCCAGTCATTCGTTTCGCTGAACCTAACCTAGCGACTCAGAAACGGTGGGAAATGCCAGCAGTATGGAGCAATGACGTGGTAGTATGACCCTTGTACCTTCGCAACCACCGCCATCTATATACGTCGCCGACGCACCTGTGGTCATGTCTCTGTGCTGCCTTATGCTCACCCTATCATCAAGTACAAACCACTGGAACGGAACGAGGTTGGGTGAATCCCGACAAAGGAGAACTGTGCATCGCCACTGGGTCCAGTGAAATGACCAGGTGAGCTCATCCCACCTGTTCGGATATTGTCATCCCTTGACGATCGTCGATAACATGTCGCAAGGTAGCATCTTACGAGACCATCGTAGATATCGTATGTGTTGACTGTGCGGAGTTCACTGGCTTACAGGAGGGATCAGTTATATTTCCATGTAATCCAAGTCTCACCACTTACAAGAGCGAGTTGGAAGTTGGAGAAATATCCGAACATTGCTGCCCAATTACCAGATAGGGCAGGCACTTGCTGAATCGTACGGCTAGAGTCACTTCCACTTCTACGCGCGAACTAGTACCCCCAATCTGACCGTTGGAGAGGTGTGCCCCGCCGACCAGGAATTGGTTCGGGTGAAGACGCGTTGTTCTACCGTTACGTCGGCTCTGTGTGTACATCCTGATCCGTTCTCTCCGTATGTGTCTCTCTCTGCCCCGCCTGTGCCGCCTCCCCTATTCCACCGTGTCTATAGGGCCCAGGAGAATGAAAGCTTGAGAACAGCGCAAAATTGTAGGACTCGATTTTGGGTCTACGCTATGTCACACTTGCATATAAGTATCGCCACTGGTACTGTAGTGTATGGCTCAAAATGCCATGCCATGCTTCAGCAGGAAATGGATCCCATTTGGGGCGTAGTTTTGTAGGTCCTAATATTAGGTGTTAGTTTAACTCTAATATGCCTATGCTACTAGCGCGGCAATGATGAATGATCCTTGATGTATGGTATCATAAGTAGGTAGTCGTGTAGGACATACAATTGAACACGCCGGTCGCCGGTCGCGTTATGGCCTTTAACAACCCTGGCGGCCGGGCCACTTTGATATTTCAGGAGCTCTCCTTGGTTTCACTTAAAGATCGTGCACGACTCAATACCTCAATCATTTGGACACGTTCCAGGTAAGGTTTGGAATCTACTCCTCCCGTGGAAACGACTGTCGAGGAACCCTGAAAACCATCAATGGAGAGTGCCCGCCTGAACTGAAGGTACTCACGGGCCATGGAGGCTTTTCCAGTGCTGCCCAGGGCCATGACATCTTGTACGGTCGCGGAGCTGGTCGAATAGACCTTCACGAGCCGCGTGATGGATGCTAACTGAATCGGAGCGTACGTGTTCAAGTTCCGTGGATGGAGCACGTGGCCTTCTATTCGGTAAAGATACGGTAAGATACTGAGTTGGGCCTCTCGTGTTGACTAGGTGGGCTGCATCCCGACCACGGTGTTCATATTTCCCGGCCAACTCGCAGCGAGTCCCATCATCGTGATGCATTTACGCGTAAGACCCTCGCATACCACATTACTGGCACATGCATACTCTGTCCACAGCATCCCGTGTAGTTACGCAGCGATGTAAATACGTATGCTACCTAATACGGTAGCGATAACTTCAGTTATTCGGTCAGAAAACTTATATTTGAGTCATAAGTACCTAATATGGTAGCAATAACCTTTGGGGTGGCGCATCAACCAAAACAGGTAACATATGACATAAGTAAATACTCACTTCAGTTATTCGGTCAGAAAACTGAAGTGATATGGTGTGAAATGGAGTCCTTAAATACATAACAACGAGTGTGTAATTGGCCGAAAGACTTCGGACTTGTATCAGAGAACAAATGAGCAATATATGAAGCAATAAAGCATAGTAAACGAATGGAGAACGCGAAACTTTCAGTGTCTTTGATCATTACATACGGACTTATCTAATCTAAGATATCGGAGCGGTAGTGCCATGCGGATAACCGCGCTGTCCCGGTCCCCAAATCCGGGCCGGTCCAACATCCCCCCATGATTAAGGCACTGATACGAGCCCTAATCCTGAGACGAAGTCCCTAAGGCGCGCGTGCGGCTGCGGCTTGGTGAAACCATCTGCGAGCATCTCCGCGGTGGGCGTGCGAATGAGATCGATGCACCCGTTCTCGACGTACTCGCGAACGGCGTGGTGCTTGACCGGGATGTGCTTAGAGCGTCTCCCAGTGACTGGATTCGATGCTAAGTCAACCGTGCCTTTGTTATCGCCATGTAAGGGAATGGGGTCGCAGACATCGTATCCGAGCTCGAAAAGGAAATTCCGATACCAGGAAGCCTGATTGGCTGCGTCCGCAAGGGCCATATACTTGGCCTCGGTGGTGCTCTGGGCCACTGTCTTCTGTTTGCGCGACGCCCACGAGATCGCTCCATTGGCTAGTAAGTAAACATAACCCGAGGAGGAGTGCGAGTCATCGGCCTGATCTCTGTAACTGGAGTCCGAGTAGCCATGGAGTCCACTTCCCGACGCTCCATCGTAGCGTAGCCAAAGATCTGATGTACCTTTGAGATAGGTTAGTACATATTTGGCAAGGCGCAGATGTTGCGTGGAGGGATTGGATGCGTATTGCGCGAGGCGCACAACAGCGAAGGCGATGTCCGGTCTGGTGCCAATCTGCACGTAGAGGAGACTACCGATGAGCTGCTGATATGACTTTATTTCATCTCCAGTAGCCTCTCCCTTATGCTTGACGAGGTGTACCTCTGCGCCGGACGGGAGCGGGGTGCGCGTGGTATGGGCGTCTGATAACCTGAAGCGATTCACTATCTCCAGGATATATCAGGATTGGTCTAAGTCCAGGCACCTGACAGATCTGTCGCGCGTGATGCGAACTCCGAGGTAGGAGTCGATCTCGCCTAAGTCCGTCATATCGTAGCGGCTAGATAACGTCGACTTCATCCGATCGATCTCCCTAAGCGAATTGCCGGAAAGCGTGATGTCGTCGACATAGAGGATGATTATGAGTGTCCCCCCTTCATCGTGGCGACGATAAATGTAAATCCCCGCGTCTGCATATGCACGCGTGAAGCCGAGCCCTACTAGAACTCCATGAAACTGTACATTCCATGCGCGCGAAGCTTGTTTCAAGCCGTAGATTGCTTTGTGAAGCAGGCACACCTTGCCTTCCTGACCAGGGGCGACGAAACCTTGCGGTTGCTCCATGTAAATCTCCTCATCCAGTAAGCCGTTCAGGAATGCCGACTTGACGTCCATCTGGTGGATCTCCCAATCCTCTAGTGCAGCCAACGCTAAGATTAGTTGTAATGACTCGAACCGAGCCACTGGCGAGAAGGTTTCGTTGTAATCTAACCCCTGAATCTGAGTAAAGCCCTTAGCCACGAGGCGCGCCCTGAAGCGGCCATCGGCCTTTCGTTTGAACACCCATTTGGACTTGACGGCCTTGCGGCCCGGCGGTAAGTCCACCAAAGTCCAAGTCCCGTTCTTAGCGAGCACGTCCATTTCATATTGGCACGCTCCACGCCATTCGTCAGCGAATTCAGATGCCATCGCTTCCCGATAGGTAGCGGGATCATGATATCCATCAGCTGCTAAGGCTAGCAAAGCCATCTGTCCGACCTGACCAGTCCGGCGTGCGTGTGGCCCGGTGTCCCCTCCGCGGTAGCGCGGGTTGGGGCGAGGATTCTCGTGAAGTTGCATAGGCGACGGCGGGCGAGGTCCGAAGGAGGGACCAGGAATCCCGGTGGCAATGCGGGCGTAGCGTGGGCGCGGAGCCGGCGGCGGCGTGGGAGCAGGTGGATGCGACGGAGGCGTATGGTAGATAGTGACTTCTCTACTAGGTGGAACGGGGTCCGGCGTAGCGGGGGCAGGTGGTGGGGCTTCTCTCTCAGGAAATTCAAGTGTGACTTGTCCCTGAGGGACAACAGGATTCACTGGGGGAGCGGACGGCTGGCCACTCTCCCTGAATGGAAAGGAGCGTTCGTCGAATGTCACGTCGCGAGACAGGACGATCACTCGGGTACTACTATTCCAGAGTCGGTAACCCTTAGAACCGGACTCGTACCCAACAAGCGTCATAGGGACCGATCGTGGATCGAGCTTCTGTCACTTGCCCTCCGGCACATGAACATATGCCTTGCATCCGAAGACGCGAAAATATGAGACATCTGGAACGTGACCAGCGTTCCAGAGCTCGTGCGGTGTCCGCCAACCAATAGTCCGACTGGGAGTTCTATTGTAAGTGTGTACTGAGGCATCAACTGCCAACTCCCAAAAGCCGAGGGATAGGCCGGCGCTGTGGAGCATTGCGCGTGCCTTGTCCAAGATGGTGCGATTCCATCGCTCGGCTAAGCCGTTCTGCTGGGGCGAGCCTGGCATTGTCAATCTATGATCTATGCCCTTCTCATCTAGTATAGTTCTCAGCGCGCCTGACATGTATTCCCCCCCACGATCTGAGTGCAGCGCGAGGAGACGTCCCGAGGTCTGAGCTTCCACCCAGGCCAGGAATTTCCGAAATGCAGCCACAGTCTGATCTTTAGATTTGAGGAAGTAGACTACACCATGTCTAGAGTAATCGTCGATAAAGGTGACCATGTACAGAGCGCCTTGAATAGATCTCTGCTGCATCGGCCCGGCTAGATCGCTATGAACAATCTGGAGTATCCAGTCTGAGCGCTTATTAGACGATGAAAAGGGAAGTCGCGTGTGCTTGCCAAGCTCGCACCTGGGGCATGGCGACTGATCGTGATCGATCAAGGCATCAAAGGAAATCCCCTTAACGGAGTCCTTGTATTGCTTAAGGGCGTTATATGACATATGCCCCATGCGCTCATGCCAGATCTTTAGATCGATAGCAGGACTGATTGCACGATGCACGTTAATGCTGGGTAGGACGTCTGCGTCCATCCAGAAGAGGTTGTTTTGGAGGTAACCCCTAGCTATTGGCTTATCATGTAGGTATACTGTGCAGCCCTTGTCCCTGAACTCTATAGAGCCCTTTTTCCTCAACAAGACGGTGACAGAGAAAAAGCGTTGATCAGCATCTGGCACGTGCAGGACATCGTGCAGAGTGATTTCCGCGTCGGAAGTCTGGATACGAACTGTTCCGATCCCAAGCTGATCCAATGCTATGCGTTCCATCCCGGAGTTTGACGTCCGGTTCCCTCCGAGGCCAACCTTTCCAGGTGCCGGGGTGTAATGAATGAAGTCGGATCACGTGTGACTGATATGATGCGTGGCACCGGAGTCCACACACCAAGTCGATCGACCAATCGCATAGAGGGAAACGCGTAGATTATCACTATCAGACTCACTATCAGAAACTTGTTCTATCTTAGCGCTGCTCGGTAAGGAGACATGCGCGTTAATGGCTTTCCTGGACTTCGACTCCTTCTCCTTCTTTTCCTTCTCCTCCGCGTCCCGCTTCTTCTTGCGGCAATCCGCGGCCTTGTGGCCAGGGATCTTACAGTAACCGCATTTAGATTTTTTCTTATTACTATTGTTCTGTTTGATGGGAGCGACTTTGTTAAGCGAAGCGGAGGTGGAGTTCCGACGACCTTCCTCGTTTAGGATCCGTTCCTGGATGGTCTGAGGTGTCAGAGCTGAGGTAGATCTGGAAGCGAGAATAGTCGACGCGACAGGGGAGTAGGATTCGGGTAACGCCTTGATCAAGATAAAACTGAATTGGAGATCGGTGATCTCCATCTTGTTATTGTGGAGGGTGGTACAGGCTTCATTAAGTTTGTGGAGCTGAGGGAGCATGGGTTTGGACTCGTCTAGAGCCGTTCCCGTTAAGGAAACCCAGGAGTTGAAGGTGGACATGGAACCTGCGCTGCCGTAAACGCGCTGAAGCTCTTCCCACTTGAGCTTGCATGTGCTGAACTTAGAATCGTCCAGCACGCAGTTCCAGACATCTTTTTTGGTATAGACCTCGAGGACGCCCAGAAGCATTTCCTCTTCCGTGTTCCAAGCCGCCTTTAGTGTGGCATCGGCCGGCTCGGTTCCGGTAAAGTGCTCGCGGAGTCCGTTCATGCGAAAAACGGCTAGCATGCACGCTGACCAAGTGGGCCAGTTAGATCCGTCCAGGATCTCGACAGTGGCGGCAGGGGGAAATGTGATAGATGGAGCCATACTATATTAGTGCTACGGTAGTACTGTGAGTGGAGTGCGACAATTTGAAATCTGGGTTTGAGGAGCAGTCAGACCCAGTAACGAAGATCTGATGGACCCCTGGCGCAATAGCTGTGCCCCTGAATCCATAAGGATCCAGCCCCTCGGTCCCGGCGCGACTTTTTATGGTAATACGATACTAGTAACACTTTCTATAATTAGATAGCGCACCGCAGTTGTGACGAGCCCAAGCGCTCAGGGGAGTGACTACCCCCGCCTTGTTCTAGACCCAAAAACTCCGCCCCACTAAAGGGGTCGTAGCCAACCGTTCAGTGGGCAAATAGTCCCTGGGGCCTGCCACCCGGTTTCCTATCATGGCTGTAAGGCCGCATCTGGCTCATACTCCGCGTGCTTAACCAGTGATCGCGTGTACGTTTCCCCAGGATAAGTAGATAAGATTATTACGTAAGTGTGCGCGGGAGCCGAAGGAAGACTTGCATGTGCTTCTGCGTCGCCACGCTCCATCGCACAGCTCATGGGAAGCCCGGGTGAGGAGCCCAGCCTACGCCAATCCACCGGCTCCAAGGGGCCGGGGAAGTGGGGTCAGCAAAAGATAAGATAAACGAAGCTCGCCTTTTGGGAGGGTGATTTTGCGTGAATGATAAAGGGAGCTTGTGCACGATAGATCTTCTTCTTGGAACTCACAGGCGGGCAGGGCCCATAACCTGTAGTTACGCAGCGATGTAAATACGTATGCTACCTAATACGGTAGCGATAACTTCAGTTATTCGGTCAGAAAACTTATATTTGAGTCATAAGTACCTAATACAGTAGCGATAACCTTTGGGGTGGCGCGTCAACCAAAACAGGTAACGTATGACATAAGTAAATACTCACTTCAGTTATTCGGTCAGAAAACTGAAGTGATATGGTGCGAAATGGAGTCCTTAAATACATAACAACGAGTGTGTAATCAGCCGAAAGACTTCGGACTTGTATCAGAGAACAAATGAGCAATATATGAAGCAATAAAGCATAGTAAACGAATGGAGAACGCGAAACTTTCAGTGTCTTTGATCATTACATACGGACTTATCTAATCTAAGATATTGGAGCGGTAGTGCCATGCGGATAACCGCGCTGTCCCGGTCCCCAAATCCGGGCCGGTCCAACATCCCGCGAACTCATGAACCCTGGAGGATGAACAAAAGAAGAGGTATTTGTAAAACTCGA
>QLOZ01000709.1:0-11168 GCA_003314065.1 Lactarius sp. MG50
TGCACTCCGCCCCCGACCTCTCAGACCACCCTCTTAGCTCAGACAACTTCTGCGGAGTCTGTGATGCCCCTGTCCAGATTGGCGACGGCCACGCCACCTGGAGCCCCTCCCCCGTCTCGCGCCTCACCATGGCCACTACCAACGCCGCCACCCTCGTCTTCGATGCAGCAACGTCGATCCCAAGCCCTCAGCCGCCTCCGCCAGCCAACCCCCGCCTTCGCGCAGCGCCGTCCGTCGGAGCCACCATCGCAACCGTACTACCATCTGCCGACAGTGACCTTGCCTGCGCCGTCCAGTTTCTGCCGCCGGGATCGGTCCCTGCCCCCCGTTTTGGTATCACATGCAGCTACGCAGACGTCGCCGCCACCCCTTTCAGTCAAGGAAGAAGCACCGGAGCAGCTCCATGCCCCGACAATAGCGCCAGAGATACAAGCCACCATCAGCAGGACAGCGCGCTCGGCCACTCTGGTTATCTCCTGCGATGGGATCGACTTGTCAACAACCCAGGTGAACGCGACGTTATCCTTGTCCCCGATCACAACAATAGACTAGTCCCCGCCACGTTCTACGCCCACTTCACCCGCATCGACGAACCCCTCATCCTTGGACGTCTGACTATGACGTCACCCATTTACGCTGAGCCCCTCTACGCTAAACCCCGTCCCGACGCTCACCTTCCAGAAGTAGACGATTGGGACCTCATGGCCCTGGAAGGGAGCCACCAGTACTGTCATCATGTTGACCGTCTTTTAGATGGCCTCTGCGACGCAGGCACGCTCATGGAGGTCCACCACTACCGTATCACCATCCGCAGACTCCAGTTCCAAGTCGAACAGGAGTACAACCACCTCCTCACCTCCCCGGCACGACGTGCCGAGTATAACGCTCCCCAACTCGCCACGGACGCTGACTTAGTCCGACGACGCTTCAAGCTCAGAGATGAGCTGTGCGCCATCGAGATGCGGCTGTACGACGCCGCCGTTATGTCTCGGATTGGCCCGAAGCTCGACCAGATCCTCGAGCGGCCTATCCTCCCGTCCATGTCCTACTGGCTCCGCGGCCGCCCTGCTACCCACGAGACCGACATCGTGGCCACTCTCCCTGTTCGCGTCCTGGTACGCCCCCACTTCATGACCACTCTCGCCACACCTCCACGCCCTCATGCGCCCCCGGCGCCCCCTGTCTCCCCTACTCCCGTCCCCGTTCGCCAGCGTGTGGTGCGCCTCCTCAGGCGCAAGATCCCCTGCGAGCCTGAGTCCTCCCCCGACGCCAATGACGCCGGCCGCGCCCTCACAGGCGAGCCCGCCACCTCCGACTAGAACACCGTGGCAGCTGTTCCCTTAGGGGAGGGCGTACTGTTACGATTTCCCTCCCGGACTGCCAGACCATTGACTCCCGTACGTGGACTGCTTACGATACTACGCTTACGCCTCTCGTCTGTGACTCACAGCCTGATTACTGTACGTGCTTACGGACTGCTGACTGATGCGCAGCAATGCGCTGACTGATTGTCTTGGCTTTGTGACCTGTGCTTGGCGATCCACGGATCGCCCGCTACTATACTTAGATCATGACTCGTTCTGGTACTATACTTAGCATGGATCGTTCTTGAACATTCTACTACCTTCGTTATGACTCGGTAGTAGGTGACACGTGATTCCCTGTAGGACTCCTATATAAGGAGTCCACTTTACGCATAGTCAAGCCCTAAGCTTGACTTAGTTTCGCAATCGAGACTCAACCTTGCTCTTCACTCCCCTTGTCCCTGTTCCGCGCCTTGAGCTCTGCTATCTCAAGCCGCCTTGTTACCGTATCATTGCCCTCGCCATTTGCTCGGGCACTCTAGCTTTACTCCCACGCACTTCTAAGTCGGCTGTAACGACTTAGCTCAGATTGCCTTAGGTCACGCGTCTCGTGACTCCGCAATACTCCGAAGAACTTAGCTTCCCTCTTCACGTTGTCGAGGCCACTGCAAGTGCCTCGCTCAGATCCCGTGCTCCTCATCGTCGCACGTGATACTCCTTGTCTAGTCCTCTTAGGCTTAGTTGCACAAGTCGTGCCAGAAGGCCCCTCGAGCCTTAACAGCCTCGTTGCTACGTAGTATGTCATGTCAGTTAATGCAAATTAATGCAAAATCCAGGAGCATCAATCACAATTTACATGGACATCGTCAAATTCCCATTTATTTCATAGGTTTCAGGGTGGTCCTGCCGTTAACAGGAGGAAGTAAGATCTATTTGTAATAGTCAAAGTCCTAAATCAATTAGTGCAATGAGTGATGAAGCGAAAAACAAAGCAATTTCTTCTAGTGAATTGTATGAGTCACTTGACGGAGAATGAGAGGGTCTCACCTGGAGAATGAATTGAAGGACGTCCACGCACCCACAAACATGAATGTGGCAGTATTGGGAAGCAAGTCTATGACAGGAAAAGACAGTCCTGATGGACGCCTCAGTCTGCTTGCCAAAGAACCCACCCCAGGCAGAGGTGGTGCCACATGCGGAGGTGAGGAGGTTGCCCGAACCGAGAAGGGTAGCTGTGCCAACCGTGAGAAGCACTAGTGAGATGTATTGCATGATGTATGACTGTCAGTCGATAAGGTCTTTGCGCATGCGTTCAGAGAACTTCATGAGATGTCAGAAAGCCATAACCAAGAATTGAGCCTCATCCGATGCTAAGAAAGATCTGATCTGTACATTGTATGTTAATAGAAGTGGGCAAAAGGAGCAATTGAGCACAGAGTCATGGGATGAGGGACCAATCCCCCATCACCTCTCCTGTTGTACAGTCGAGCATGCAAGTAGAGAAAGGGGTGAGCCGCGCCACCGTTTACTAGCCAATTCTGCGCCGCAGCAAGAACTTGAAGGTGCTGCGGATGAGCAGGTACATGCTTGTCAGCCTGCAGTAGAGGGAGAACATAGTGACCAAAAAAGTTGAGAGATGGCGGACAGCACATAGGACAGGAAGCGTACACCGCTTTCTGCAGCTGCCCAGAACTTGAAAGCAGGACAGAAAGGTCATGATCAAGATAACACCCAGGCTGTGACCAGTGCATCTGAGTTGCACGATCCATAGCAGGCTATTAGCAGCTGTGCTGACTGAATTGTCTGTGGTTGAGCGAGGTCACAGCAAGGAGGCCATTCAGCAAGATTATTCCGATTGCGAAACCCTAATTCTAGTATCTACTTACCCAGTTACAGAATGTAAACTTGAAGATGACATTGATTTGATCAACTCAAGTTGGTGGTTTTCAAGTTACAGCCCGGGAGTGAAGTTAGTATACCAACAATACTGGAATTGAATGCGGCTTGATTTCACGATCTCGAACATATAGATGGATTATACAATATTAAGCTGCTAGTAGCTAGATGGATACAAACGTTGAGCCTCATCAGGCCTATATCAGGCCTTATCCTGGAACTTGAACTTCCGAGGCCAAGTTCGAATTTACTTATCTATCCGAGGCGCTCACAGCTCATCATACAGACACTGGCATGAACTACCATGAACTGAAACTTTAACAACAAAGTTCCCTTCACTTGCTCTGTGTATCCATTGTTTTGTTTCCAACATCTTAATCCTACAGTCAGAGTCTAAGTCTTACTGGCAGGTTTCTCCAGTCAGTCGAGTGTCTCTGCTACTTTAGACAATGAATGCTTAGTGATGTTCCGGCGGGCCATGGCTTCGGCCTGCTCACAGCCTGGGCTTGCCTTGGCTTGGGCTGCACCTTGTTTAGTGCAGGATGCCTGAGTCGGTTGCATCACAAGCAGTCTGCTGCTGGCTCTCGTGGCTGCGCTGCCCATCACACAGACCACAACGCTTGTGTGCACCCTCTTGCACACCACGGCACTTCCACAGGCCCTCGGCTCTCCGCTCACATGTGCTATTCAATGCGCTGCACCAGCTTGCACACCCACTGTCTTTCACCATCGACCTCTGCGCACTGCTTGCTGTACAGTACTAGGGCATGACACGGGTTTTTGCTGATTTGTTTTCCCACGGCCCCTGGAAGGTCAAGTTTTGGACGAAATTCTTAGTTGAGGAGTGAAACTGATAGAGAATTGATTGAGCTATATCTCCACCAAATCTCAACCAATTTGGATGATTATTGGTGTGTCAGGAAGCAAAACACTGTGGAAAATCGTGCAGTTTCTCAACCCGTACGGTTTTTCGCAATGTTTTGCTTCCTGACACACCAATAATCATCCAAATTGGTTGAGATTTGGTGGAGATATAGCTCAATCAATTCTCTATCAGTTTCACTCCTCAACTAAGAATTTCGTCCAAAACTTGACCTTCCAGGGACCGTGGGAAAAATTTTAAGCCAAAACCCGTGTCATGCCCTAGCTGTACACAATGGAGTGGATTATACTTTGAAAGTTACCAGTTACATATTTAGCAATGAATGCTAATGACAACCTTGTGTGCTACCTACTTCCCAAACTCTAGATCGCCAGGGGAAAACCATACAACCAGTCCTCCCCCCGTTCTTAGACCACAACGCTTGTGTGCACCCTCTCGCACACCACGGAAATCCCACAGGCCTTCGGCCCTCTGCTCACGCATGCTATTCAATGCGCTACACCAACTTGTACGCCCACTGTCTTTCGCTGTTGACCTCTGCCTGCCATACAAATGGAGTGGGTGATACTTTGAATGTTGCCAGTTATATACGTTAGTAATGCTAATGACAAGCTTACCTATTTCCCAAACTCTTGATCGCCAGGGGAAAACCATACAACCAGTCCTCCCCCCATTCTTATCACACCCTTGAACAGAAAGCTCAGGCTACACACACCTATAGGAGCTTACAGAAAAGTCACATCTAGATCTGCCCATCTAAATATCGGAAACGCCAGGAAACCATCGGCAAGGTAACCACCCCCAGTCAAGCCTTGCAGCATCAAAGTCGTTCACTCCCAGGATCATAGCGTAGCTGGCACTGCAAGCGCAAGTTCGCCCGCAATGGCCAAGAGTGGTCGAGCAACCTTGAAGGAGAACATCAATACGAAATATGATCGTATGGGGGAATCTGTGACACCTACTTGTGAGCGATTTTCATGGTATGGGCAAGCAGTGCCAGCTGGCAAGTCATGACCTGCCCCATCACGTGCCCACTCAAAGTCACGGTCGAGCTATTGCTCACTGCTGGGTAGCGCTTGCTCAGGGTGGGCATGTGTGCTGATAGAGGATGCGCTAGGGCGGGATAGTGTCAGGAGCTTCCACCCTTGCTCCTCGCTCGCGCACAAAGCCCACAGTGGCCAGAATGAATACTTGTCGATTGCCTCCCGGCGGAACTCCGCACAAGCAATCCACCGTCCAGTCCTGTTCCCATGGAATGGCTTCAGCTGCTCTCACTGCGGTGGCAGTCTGCGAAGGCTGGGATGCTGCTGACGAAGCGTTTGCTGAATGGCATTGGCTGCTGTGACGATGTGTCAGTTGCTGCTGAAGCTGAGTTGGAGGCAGCAGCGGCTGACTTACTGCAGTGGGAAATGTAGGTGAGACTAGTACCACGACTCTTGCGGCTGTGAGGGGTGTGGCAGAGGTGGGGGTCTGCGTGGGCATATGGACTTTGTCGAGGTAATGTGATGGCCTTGCGCTTTCAGCGTCATGTTGTATGGTGCGGTGCCATCTGCGCCAGTGGTACAACAGCAGGGCGACCAAAGCAAGAAGGGGTGGGGCTATGGCGACAGTGAGGATGAATCATGGGAGGGGAAACACCATTTTTATGGCCTTAAATGTGAGGCCATGTTAGTGAAAGTGGCAACTCACTCGCAAAGTAAGGACGATCTCAGCTAGGATTGGGTATAGCTTCTCCTTGGTGCTGCAGGGGGTTGGCGGGGTGTGATTTTCATCCAGTAGGGGTTCTTATGATCAGTGGGGGTCATTGGATAATGAGGAGTCACGTACCTTGCAGGTTTCCCACTGCAATGGGCTTCCCGTCACCCCATTATCATTGTCCCACCTCCTCGTCATCATTTTAGCCCTTCCTACAAGCCCCAGATCTTGTTTCAATGGGGAAGGCATGGACACATTGTGGGGCCATCACGGGAAATGACATGTTTGAAACCCTAGAAAAGCTGAAAAACAAATTGTAGTCAAATTGTAGTCGGTTAAAAGAACAAAGACTTGGCTTTGAGGGTTCCCTGCCAGTGGGCCAGAGCAGTGGAGTTGCTAAGTGTGCCGCGTCCCCAAAACCCTGCCCCTTACTCGTGCATGCAGGACCCTGGGCCTAAACCCTGCTGTCGTTGACTAGCTCTTGGTTCGTTCTCTCCCAGCAACTCCTCCCACTATTCGCAGTCTCTCGTCTGCTTTCTATGCCTATAACACGCAGAATTGCAGCTGTTGGGGCTGACAAGTCCGCTTCTGAGGATAATCGCTCACCACCAGCGGCACAGCGATCAAACAGAAGACCCCAGGCTACTACGACTGCCATTTCTGAGTTGAAGAAAATATGTAAGAACACTGATAAATCCACTCCTGAGGACAATTGCTCACCTTCACCAGCACCAGCGGCACGGTGGTCTAGCAGAAAAGCCCAAAATATGACTGCCCCTTTCAGTGCTTCGGAGTCGAAGAAGACAAGGGCCAGCAAGAAGGCCGCAGAAATGGAAGATGGGTGGAATCAAGCTCGTCAGCCTGAGAGTGCCAATGCTCAGCCACAACCATCCGCTCCTGACACAGCGCTCATCGAGCCCTCTGAAGCTGCGTACTCCCGTGACAAAGTGGATGAGCTAGTCAGTATTCCCTGCAAGGCTAAATCGCCCGTTCCTGTGAGTGAAATATTCACCACTGAAGTCAATACTAAAGTATCCGGTGCTATGCATAAGCAACAACTTGAACCCTCGACACCCCAAAGTCCCGATCGGGCACCTTCTGGTGACATTCCACAAATACCTGATGGCACCAATCGCCCTGCTAACCATACTGACAGTAAAGGTAAGCGGTTGCCATCATTACGCAGTCACGATGTTATTACTGACTCCACCTTTCTGCTTCTCCTAGGGGGCGAAGACCTGCCTATGAGCGATGGCAACACGGAAACTGGCAGCCAGGATGACGATGTCGATCGTGAGTGTCTTGTGGTACAAACATGTCTATTTTTTTAAATCTTGAGCCCATCAGCCGAAGGTCAAGGTCATGCTGAACTTGAAGATCAAGGTTGTGAAGCTAGGCTTGACCGTGATGATAGCCCCATTGAACATATTAGTAGGTACTAGCTTAGTTCATTTTCACCCCACTTGCTAACCTCAGAACTAGCAGTTGAAAGTTCTTCGTCTCAAAGCGACTACAGTGAGACTCGGAAAAAAATTCTCCAGGAACAAGAAGGGCGCGCACGATGAGGACGCCCCATGACTGATACTGAGGAGGAGGAGGACGACGATGACAACGAGTTAGCAGATGAGGTGGACCCTGAACCCAGCCCACTGGAAAGTAATCCTCAGGCTATGGCGGCCAGTTCCAATACTGGGGATGATGATGACGATGACGACGAGTTGGCAGACTTGGATGCAGTGGATCATGAACTAAATTCCCCTCAGACGACCGCGGCCAGTTCCAGCAAGGGCAAAGGCAAGGGAAAGGCTCCTTTAAAGCGTGGCTGTCTGTCGGCTGAGGACAAAGAAGAAATCTGTGTGTTCTCAACACAAGTCCTTGAAATGGCTCAAGACCTCGCAGATCGCCTCAGGATTTCAAGAAAGAATGTCTTGATAGCTGCTGGTTTGGGGATTAAGGAGTCTCGCAACGAGAACATCGCCAATCTATATTCACAGTGGTATGCCGCAACTCACACCAAGCCAGATGGAAGTACGTACTTGCACGGTTCTTTTTTTTTTTTAATTCTAATATCTACTAGTGTCATGGGCGGACTACGCGTGTCATATTAGTGCAAATTATCATAAGCTTGTAGATGGAAAGATGGAGAATGAGAGAAATGCCAATCTGAAAGAAGTTCGAGACTGGGCAGCATCTTGAGAAATGTTCATTGATCAAAAACCTGGCCTCAAGTCTATTACAACATGCATACTGTCAATCAGAGACAAATTCGCCGGTCTGGTACGAAATCTTGGGATTACGCTGGCGAGCATCACTAACACATAACCATAGTCTCAATTGGTTGAGAATCTGTATGACATTGTAGTAATTGGCGTGCTGCTTTATGTGGGCGATGATGCAGCAGGTCGCCAGTTATCCTCCCTCTTCACCGGGTCTCCTATCGTCCGCCAACTCATCGACGAGAATGAAATCAATGTCCGTGAGATCCTTGATTGCCTCACAGTTGCTGTCAAGTAAGGATCTTTCCACTGCCACCTTCTTGACCTAATCCTATCCACAGGGCACCAGATGTTGTTGCTGATGGATTCAGTATACCAATGTTCAATAATGAGTCCCAGCACGAGTTGCAACAGCGGCAAGGAGAGTGTGTCAAAGATC
Organism: Lactarius sp. MG50; assembly: GCA_003314065.1. Lineage (NCBI taxonomy): Eukaryota > Fungi > Basidiomycota > Agaricomycetes > Russulales > Russulaceae > Lactarius > Lactarius sp. MG50. The sequence goes on from QLOZ01000709.1 coordinate 8,434, forward strand.
GTGACCGCCGTGCTGCGGGAATAATATTTCGAGATTCGCTTGGTATGTACTTCCACTCAGTGGTCTTTACACTGCTAAGCATGTCGACGCAGTGACATTCTTGCCTGCATATTCCAGCCAAAAACTTCCATGGAAACGCTGGCTTGATCTTGTGGGGAAAGAGCAACTTTGTATCATTAACTGGGAGGACAAAATCAGGCCGCCAGGTCCTGACTTCGATGTAAAGAAGTTGGGTGCTGGTGAGCTTCGCCGCATTGCCAGATCCTATGTCGATGCCATCCTTAGTGGTGGTGATGATTATGAGGCCTTCTCAGTTGTTTGTTGGACCGCAGGTGAGTAAGATTACTATCATCCTGATAAAATAATATTGATGTCTCTTCAGAACAACGCGCCCTTCTGAACACTCATCCGAACAAGGGGTTGATTCCCCTTGTTGTAACGCGATCAGGTACTCCTGTGCGACAACTCAGGGACTCTCATACATGGCAAAAGCTCGTCGCAAGGTTGTACAAAAAGGCTAAACGTGGGGTCAAGCAGGGTCTAACTGAAGACAAGAATGACGAAGAGGAAGAGGAAGAGGAAGAGGAAGAGGAAGAAGAGGAAGAGCAGCATGGTGGTGACTGGACAGATGACTGCAACGAAATACAATCCAATGCAGCTCCGAAGTGTAGTCGACCCTTGAGGGGTCATGCTGCACAACCACATCTCCAACCTAAACGATCTGATTGTCAGCGCTCAATTCAGCCTAGTGGTGCCTCCGATGAGGCAAGTCAGCCACACCCTCCATCACAACCCACTGCTCGCGTCAACCCTCGTCAACAATCTATTCAACGCAGCGGTGCTCCAGTTCCAACGGCTCACGAGGAACGACCCACATTGCTGAACAATCGGAAGCAGAGTGCTACCCGATCAACTCCATTTCAATGTACCACTCTGACCCCCACTCATCATGATTCCCGCTCGGGGCCATCCACTTCTTGCTCTCATCCACCTCCTTCTCAGGCCGGAACGCGTTACCAACCACCTCCCAACTCCACTCATTCCCACCTGCAACATCGACCCTTGGACCTATCCCCACCGAGGCCAGCGACCAAGCGGCGCCATCCTGAGTGGTCGGATGATGACAGGGTGCAGTTTAGCACTGCACCACCTAACCGTCGCATCACACATTGAAGTCAATCCATCCCCTGAGACGAGACAAATCCACAGCATCCAAGGGACCCAGCAGCCATTGTCCCACAGGCATCTTATCAAAGGTACACTCAACGTTCGGACCCTCCACGTACTAGCACAAACGTACTGCCAAGAGCTAGCACATTGCAAGGACATATGGCTCACTCCATCACGCATGACAGTCGAGTCCATACATCGATTCCTAGAACCACCCAGCAGCATCATGCAGCTGGTTATCATCGACCACCAGTGCATAGATCATTCCAACATTACAGTGATGTTCGTGTGGGGCCCACCATAGAGGAGGATGTGGAAATGGGTGACCAGTTCACGTTTACAGATCAATATGCTAACTACCATTGGGGAGATGATGGACAAGACTACTACCCTGACGATGGCTATTTCAATGACATATATAGAGGCGATGAACAAGGCCCAGAGGGTGCGGAAGATGAATATGATGGGCGATATGAGGAATATGAGAACTTTGAGTAGCAGTACAAGGTTTATCAAAGTAGCACTGCCTTGGTATTGGATTGTTTTTACCCTATTGATAGTGTTGTGTTGGCCTGGTTCAGAACTGCGTCAGTTATTTAGGACAGCTGCCTGTTTCCTCAGGCCAAATGTCTGGGACCAAACTTAGATAATCCAGACAACTAGGCTCTCAAAGCCTTCCTTTGTTTTGCTATATCCGACCGCTGCACACCCGCACTATGGGGAAGAAAAAGGACGACGCCGTGTCCATACACAATAAACACAAGGAAACGAGGGACGCACGGATAGAAGCTTGGGCCTGGAGGTAATGCCTCCAGAGATTCCGGTGTGCTTTCTCTTTCTCTTTCTCTTTTTTTTCATTGACACTTTTTCTATTGAACATGGCTGCAGTAACACTATACAGCAACCGCTCCACAGGGGTGTCGTCGCCTCCTCGACGTCCTCGTACCACCACAGCGACACGCAATCGACTCGCACCGCGACGATCATAGACTCACCACACTGGAGATCCTGTCTTTCCAAACCTTGTCAAAGAACGCTTCCTCGCTCTTCTGGAGGAATTTCTCGATAGACAACTCCCCCTTCGAGTTATTGGCAGACAAGTTCTGTAACTTCACTACAAATTCTTGGGCGACGCCACCATCCGAATCAGAGGAGAGTTAGCCTTTCATCCACGATGGAGGCAATTGACTCGACAGAAGAAACCCAGCTGTGGGCACCGAATAGCCGGGATGGGGCTTCTAGGAATGGGTTTTGCGCATGTCTCTGGTCTCTAGCGATTGTTCGGTTGGCCTTGTCCAAGAAGTTTCCAATTTTGGCTTGTCCATTCCCACCGTGATTGTGTAAAAAGGATTCGCCCTCAGTATCTGACATGTTGCTGCTGATCGAGTTTCAGTTGCCATCTTGTATTACCCATGGGGGGGGGCATGCAGGGAAGGGGTCACCACCAGCAGTGAGCGTCTGTTGACTCCACTGCCCGGGAGAGCCAGGAATACTCATGCGGGGACTATTTTGTGCCCTCTAGTGTTGCTGTGGCTAAGCCGATGTTTTTTTCTATCTCAGGAAAT
>QLOZ01000714.1:0-21756 GCA_003314065.1 Lactarius sp. MG50
TTACCCCCATGTACCCCTTGCACATACCCCCAGGGTTTTGTATACCCTTGACAATCTCTACAACCACCTCGCAGGTACATGGCACTCTGCTGTTGCATTGACAACCCCCACTCACTCGCAAATGTGAGCCTGGATGGTTTTATATGACAATGTTTCACCGCTACATCACCACCCCCCCTCGCTCACAAGTGCGAGTTGGGGGTGGCTTCTTTCCTACGTGCTGCCATGTCACCGCCAGCATCCCCCTTGTTTGCAAACACGGGCAGGGGGATTTTTCTCCTCTGACAATGTTTTGCCACATTACCACCACCACCTCCTCTTGCTCACAAGCGTGAGCTATGGCATGTTTTTTTTTTCTTTTGTTTTCTGGTTTCGTTCATATCTTCCCTACTGATATGCTTTTTATTTTCATAGCTTTACCACCTCCACCTCCAGCCCGACCCTGTCGCATTCGGGATGTGGCTGTGCCAGCATCGTCACCATGGCTGCTGCTGCGCCAGCAGTGTCACCACGACCACTGCCATACTGCATCACCGCTGCCACACCAGCGCAGTCAATGTGACCACTGCCATGCCAGCAGCATCACCGCGCCCCCTGCTACGCCAACACCATCACCATGGTCGCGCCAGTGCCATCACCACAACCACTGCCACGTCAGCAGTGTTACCACATCCACACCTGACCACGACCACGACCACTGCTGTTGCCAGCGCACCCACCATCACCGCCACTGCCACCGTGCCAGCAGCACACCATGGCCGCTGCCACGCCTACACTGTCACTGCTGCCACGCCAGCTGTGTCCCTGCGCCCACACCAGCAGCGTCATCGCACCCACACCTGCACCACTGCCGCGGCCACTACCATGCCTGCCGCTGTGCCACACCACCATGGCCGCTGCCAAGCCAGTGTTGCCACCGTGCCAGCAGTGCCACCACGGCCACTGCTGGGCCAGTCCCACTGCCATACCGCGTCACCATGGCCGCTGCCATGCCAGCGCCGCCACCGTACCAGCAGCGCCACCGCGGCCACTGCTATGCCGTCCCGCCGCCACGACTGCCGCTGTGCCGGCAGCACCACCGTGACCGCTGTCACACCAGCATCACCGCGACTGCTGGTGTGCCAGTGTCGCCGCGACCGCTGCTGCTGTGGCACCAGTGCTGTCACCTAGCAGGGAGTGGATTACTGCACTTAACTAATACTTAGACTACTTAGGGACCACTTGTAACACTTAGTACATTTTTTACTTGCCATGAATATACTTTTTGACACTTTTTGAATTGCTTGAGCCACTTAATTCAACTTTTACAACTGCTTAGACTAGGCTTGAGACTGATTGAGACTGACTTATAATATTACTTAGATTTTTGCTTAGTTCAAGTCCAGTGCTTAGTCCAAGTCTGGAATAAGCTTGAAAATAAGCTGAGTAAGTCAATCTCAAGTCAAATTCATGGTGAGACTTGGCTTATACTAAGTAGCTTTGCTTAATGGACTTAGAGCTTAATGCTACTTAGAAATGTTGTCAAGTCATGATAAGCAACCTCAAGTGCCATCAAGTTAGTTTAAGTTTTTTTGAGCTTTTGCTGATGCTCCAACGCACAACCCAATTGGAGGGAAGGTACACTCCCAGCGAAAGTAATCATACGAATGGCTGGAGCAGCAACACAGAACCCCACCTGCAAAACCAAAGTTGCTGGAATGTCAACAGCCACTGTTCAAAATTACCCATTCATATGACCAGGAGAGCAATTGATCATGCGACTCGCTAAGACTACAGTAGCACAACAACTAGTGGAAGCAGCAAACACACAACCTAAGCAGACTTGGGACCAAATAGTCCCAGTCCACTATCATAATCACACCTGAGTGTTCAGCGACCAAGCAGCCCAATGATTCCCTGAGTCCACCCCATGGGATCACGCCATCAAACTTAAACCTGATGCACCAGCATCCATAGATTGCAAAATCTACCCACTCACTCTGAAGGAGGACAAGGCCCAACAAGCATTTCTTGAGGAGAACCTCAATATTGGCAGAATTAGACAATCCAAATCACCATATGCATCACCCATCTTCTTCATCCTCAAGAAGGATGGAACGTATCACCCAGTCCAGGACTACTGAAAGCTGAACTCCTGGACAATAAGGGACACCACTCCACTACCATTAATCAGAGAGTTAATGGATCGACTGACAAGAGTACCTGGAGGATGCTCTGGTCTCTTCACCAAATTAGATGTGAGATGGGGATACAACAATATCAGAATACGAGAAGGAGATCAAGCAAAAGTGGCCTTCAAGACAAGTCAAGGTCTCTTTGAACCACTAGTCATGTTCTTTGGGCTCACCAATGCACCAGCCACGTTCCAGGTGATGATGAACCACCTATTTTGTGAACTGATCAGCGAAGGATACGTCACCGTCTATATGGACAATATCCTCATCCACACCCCAAATGACCTAACATTACACCAATGAGTAGTACACGACGTACTTGAAGTGCTAGAACGACATGACCTCTACCTCAAACTGCAGAAATGCCTCTTTGAGGTGACGCAAGTGGAATATCTTGGGGTGATCATAACCCCAGATACAATCGCTATGGACCCAGTAAAAGTAGCTGGGATCAAGAACTGGAGGGTTCTGACTACAGTGAAACAAGTATGCTCCTTCCTAGGGTTCCTAAACTTCTACCGCATGTACATCAAGAACTTCAGCATCCTAGCCGCAGCACTCAACCAATTAGTGGCAGCATCCGCATGAGGAGAACCATTCAACTGGACTCTAGAGTGTCAGAAGGCATTCAACACTCTCATCGAGGCAGTCATTACAGCACCAGTACTACACCAACTGTGTTTCAATCGACCATTCACCATTGACACCAATGCATCGAATTACATGGTTGGAGCTACACTTAACCAGAAAGACAAATGAGGCAAAACCCACCCAATAGCCTTCCTATCCAAGACACTAGATGCAACCCAAAGGAATTGGGATATCTACGACAAAGAGATGTATGCAGTAGTAGTGGCTCTCACTACTTGGTGACCCTATGTAGGTGGTAGTCCACATCAAACCCTCATCTACATGGACCATCACAATTTAATTTATTTCCAAAGGACCCAGGACCTGAACTGCCACCAATCCCAATGGATGCAGAAATTGGCAGACTATGATTTCAAATTAGTGCACATCCCCAGGAAAAGACACATCACTGCCGACTTTCTCTCAAGGCCACCGGGAGTCACAACTGGGGAAGATGACAACAAGGGAGTTATCATGCTCCCCAAAAGTCATTTCGCAAGACTAATATTCCCGTCAGACCTCAAGGAGAGAAGAGCGATTCTGAAACATTATCATGACCATCCACTAGCCAGACACCCAGGAATTGCCAACACCCAACACCTACTCAAACAAGTCTACCAAGGGGACGAAATGAATGGATTCGCTGCCAACTATGTCAAGGGTTGCGCAACCTGTCAGGAGAATAAACCACGTACCCATCCACAGAAAGCACCACTACAACCCTTTCTGGTTGAACCCCAAAAAGGACCATTCCAGACTGTGGCCATGGATCTTATCATGGATCTGCCCATGTCGAATGGATACAACGCCATCCTCACTATCGTGGATCAAGGATGCTCCAAGGCCACAAAGTTCATACCATGCACAACAAATGTAACCAGTGAAGGAGTGGCAACCCTTTACTTCCGACACCTAGTCCCCTGGTTCAGTATACCATGCAAAATCATATCAGACCGTGACCCACATTTTGTCTCCAACTTCACTCAGGAGTTATGCCAATTACTTCATATTGAACAAAATGTCAGCGCAGCCTTTCACCCCCAAACTGATGGACAAAGCGAATGAGCTAACCAATGGGTGGAACAATACCTTCAATTATGGGTTGCAGACGACCAAACAGAATGGTCACAGTACCTGACCCTAGCCAAATTCATTCACAACTCATGGCCCCATGATAAAACGGGGGTAACACCACATGAATTACTATTTGGGACCAAACCCATGATTCCATCAGTAATCGACGAATCAGATGTCCCAGTAGTCCAAGAGCACCTTGAACACATGCAGAAGGCACAAGACAAAGCCCAGAACGCCCTACAAATAAAAGGGGAACAATGCCCATTTACCCAATTTGAGGAAGGGGACCAAGTATGGTTAGAAGGGCGCAACCTCAAGACACATCATCTGACCTCCAAACTTGCACCCAGATGCTATGGGCCCTTCCAGATCATCACAAAATTATCCCTGGTGATGTACTGGCTACACCTACCACCCACCATGCGTATCCATCCAGTCTTCCATATCAACCTCCTTACGCAATATAACGAGACAACTGAACATGGCCACAACTACATGAGGCCACCCCCAGAAATCATCGAAGGCAACCCTGAATGGGAAGTTGAAAAGATTATCCAATCACGACTATTCGGACGGAGGAAACTCCTCCAATACAGAGTCCACTGGAAAGGCTTCCCTAGTTCAGAGGACTCATGGGTCGCCCATCAAGATCTACACGCTCCAGAACTTACGACAAACTTCCACAAACAACACCCAACAGCACCAACATTGACAAAGACACCGAGATGTCGCCAACCTTAAAGGGGGGATATCATTCCACTCAACGCAATGACAGACACCCACATTCAATTTGCCTCCGCATTCCTCACCCTCCACACACAAAACCCCTTTGGACACATCTACTCTCTTAAAGAATACCACCTATACAACATGACCAACACCCCAACCACATCACATCCTGACTCCCCATGCATCTCCATACCTGATTCCCACTCTTCCACTCCAATTCCACCCCTATGTGATGCTGATGATCTCAAGGAATATCTCAAAGCTAGATGGTTCTCTGAGATGAAGGCCACAGATATCGAAGATGCTCGCAATAACTCGAAAATCACAGCCAAGATGGCATGAATCCTCTCCAAAGAACAAAACGCAGTCAAAGAGCACTACTGCCCTGACCTTCACTACCATACTCAACACCTTCACCAATTCTTCTGTCAGGCAAATGACATCGCCGCAGTACACTGCCAGATCATGGAGGAATACCCACTCATCCTTGCCTTCAAACTGCAGAAGCAAATCAGTGACAATCCACTACTTGGCAACATGACAATCATCATCAATAAAGACAAATACTTGGATAACAGACTCGCAGTCCCTAGTACCAACCCCAAAGCTGAGTACTGAGCTCAACCTGACCCAGATATCATATGATACATACCAATATTAGACAATCCGACTGATTACCGTACCAGCCTATTTACACCTATGCGGTTCTCTTTCCTCGTAGACCCACACCAAGGATCCCCCACTCCCCCTAGTCCTTCACTGCATCACTCGGAGGACTCTGATGAACTGCGTGTCTATATCGACGACCTCACGGTTCCAGTGGTACTGGCCCCTTGCTCTCCATCTTACCACATCCACTCGGAATCTCCACTCCCAACTGAGACGTCCAAACCACTCCTCTCTCATATCACCAATGAACCACAACCATTACTCCTGTTCCCAGCTAACGATGATCTCATCGATCCTAACCTCCCCTTTGCACACCCCAGCATGCCCTTCGTAAAGAACAAATCACGAAGCAAATACCAGATCAAGGCCCCTATCACTGATAGTCGAGGGACAAGAATGAAGGCAAAATACGTTCATTATAACATGCTTTGTGATCACCCACACGCACGCCTCACCATGGGGAAAGGACAACCAGTATTCATGATACCCTTATGGGCCCATCCTAACCAAGGGCATCACTCCCTGTTCTCTGCTGGAAAACAGGCCATTCTGGAAGACAATGAGGAATTCGCATTCCTAGTTGACCGAGCACTGCGAGATCTAGAGGACCCTTTCCTTCAGGGCGAGGTACTATGGTATTGTCACTTGGGGCGTGAGATGTTCTCCACACAACAGGAGTTAGCCGAAGCACAGAGAGAACTGGCCAAGGTCCAAAGACAGGAATTGCTCCTGCGTAACTGCCTCACAGCTCAGCAGATGGAGTTCTTCAAGTCTATCGATCAATTGGAGGCAGCAGATGCTTACCGTACCCTCTTTAACCAACTTGAACTGCAGGCCATTTTGGCCACCAATGTCACTGTCATGGACGTTGAGAGGGAGGCAGCGGAGCAATTACAGATGCACCTCCAATACGCGGGATGCCCATTCACCCCAGAACCTGTCATGCTCCCACCTCGTATCGTTTCACCCACACCAGATATCGAGATGGGAAACGAGGAGGTCATACCGATCTTTGATGGCGAGTGAAGTTGAGACACCTTCAGACCTTGGATGGGGGTAGTGTTATGCTTCTTACTCTTTCTCTTACCTTTTTACCTATCTCTTCTGTACAATTAGGGTGAGGGCCAGCAACTGACAAAGCACGTGACTGTACCAAATAACGTAGGAGTTACTCACGATACGAGATACTTAAGGACAAGACTCATTGATCCATATTCCCTAAGCTAGTTCTCCTGTACCAATACTAGCCAATGTTTCCGTTCCATTAAACTTGTGCATCCTCACTCCTTGAGGCAATTCCTCGAACTCTATCTCAAGTCTGAAGGCCTAGCCCACCTAAGTGTCACACCCACGGTCTGGGCGTACCTCCACTGGCGATGGAGGGGGCGTAGGCGACAATGGGGACTGTGGTCGCGAGAGCGGTAAGAGGTCTGCGTACCTCTCCCTGGCTGGAGTACTCTTGTGACGTCTGATACTAAGTCCCTTCCCCTTCTTAAGCATCAAGCGTTGATACTTCTAAGGGCGCGAAGTCTGGCAATCAGCCAGAGGAGCGGTGGTTCACAAGAGAGGACACAAGACCGTTCACTTGGTTTAGATTACAAGAGAACAGACTTAAGGTCTGCTCTAAGCGAAGCGACGCGATATAAGTACAAGTAGTGTGAGTCACAACGAGTCATAGCGAGTCATAGTGTCCCTAGGACACTACTAAGCAGTCCGAGTCATCAGGAGTCATGGTACAGTAGGCGAGTCATAAAAGCGTGAGCCAATAGGATGTCTGGGCAGCGCATGCGCAGAGGCGTGCAAATGTAGCACTAGTGGCTGCGCGCCGGTCCAGGCGGTCCGTCAGACCGAGCGGTGAGTAATGGTACAGTAATGAGACGCGAGGGCGGAGTCACGGGCCGTAGGGGCCCGGCAGTCCATAGAGTCAAGCAGATAGTAGCGTCGTACCTCTTTGTGAACAGCAAAGAGGGACGAGCCACTTGTGAGTCGAAGCGCGAAGCGGTAGGCATAGTGTAAAAGTAAAAATGAAGCATACAAGTCCACTGAACGTGACACTAAGCGTGACTTAGCGATATGCGTGGGACCTACGCGTAACAGGTGCTGCTGCTGCTGCTGGTGCTACTGTCACTGGTGCCACCATTGCTGATGCTGCCATTGCTGGCATTGTTGCTGTCACTGTCGCAGGTGATGCCCCTGCCACTGGTGCCACCACTGGAGCTGCTGCTGCTGATGCCACTGTCACAGGTGCTGCTGTTGCAGGTGCTGCTGTCACAGGTATTGTTGCTGTTGCAGGTGCCTCTGCCACCGCTGGTGCTGCCACTGCCAGTGCTGCCACCACCAGTGCTGCTGCCACCAGTGCTGCCATCACTGATGCTGCCGTTGCAGGTGCCACCACAGTCATTGGTGCTGCAGTCACTGGTACCACTGTTGCTGATGCTGCCATCGCCGTTGCTGATGCCGCTGTCACCATTGCTGATGCCACCGTTGCCATTGCTGATGCCACCGTCGCCGTCACAGGTGCTGCCACTGTCTCTGGTTCTGGTACTGCTGCCATTGCAGGCGCCGTGTGTTGCTGCCATCGCTGGTGCCACCATTGCTGATGCCGCCATTGCTGGTGCCACTGCCATTGCTGATGGTGTCACTGTTGCTGATGCTGCTGCCATTGTTGGTGCTGCCATCATTGTTGGTGCACCTGCTGGTGCTGCCAAGGGTGCCATGGCTGGTTGCCACCACTGGTATGGCTGCTGGTGATGTCACCGCCACCATGCTGCTGCTGCCCCAGTTACAGCGCCTGCTGCCATCATGTGTTGGGAGTGAGGGAGGAGGCTGTGGGTCATCAAAAACCCTCCATCTTGTGTTGGGAGTGAAGGAGGGGGTTGTGCATTGTTGAATGTGCTCTGGTGAGGAGGTGTGAAAACCCCTCCAGTGTTGTTGTCAGTGATATTAGAGACAGAATAGAACTAGAGTTTCCAGGTCCAGTTGGGTCCGGTTTTTGGCCCGTTTTGGGCACAACCACAACTGCAACTGGTTGCTGGGTTCACCAAATGTGACCAACCACAACCACAACTGCGGCTGACCGGTTGGTCATGGTTGTTGTCAGTTCCAAAGCTGGTTGTGACCGGTTGAAACCACATATAGAGTGAATAAAAATTTTATTAAAGAAAACTAAACTAAACTACATAAATACAGAGGAGAGTGTGTACAGTAGTTATTATCTATTAACTAAAGACCCCTCCGTCTTGCAGTTGGAGCGAGGGAGGGGGCATGGGCGTTGAACAGAACCCCTCTGTCTCATGCTTGGAGCGAGGAAGGGGTGCCGGCAGGGCGTGGGCGTTGAACGGGATGGAACCCCTCCATCTCGTGCTTGGAGCGAGGGAGGGTGTCGGCGTCAGCATAAAAAATATAACCCCCTCTGTCTCGCATTTGGAGCGAGGGAGGGGCGTGGGCGCGGGCATAGAATGGAACCCCTCCGTCTCACGTTTGGAGCGAGGGAGGGGGTGCAGTGTGGGCATAAAACAGAATGGAACCTCTGTCTCACATTTGGAGCAAGGGAGGGGACGTGGATGTGGGCGTAGAATGGAACAGAACCCCCTCTGTCTCGCGTTTGGAGTGAGGGAGGGGGGTGCTGCCAGAGAACAAGATAGAAACCCCCTCTGTCTTGCATTTGGAGCGAGGGAGGGGGCGTTGGCCTGGACAACAGATTGGGTGAGGGTGAGTAAAGAAGAACGTGGATGGAACCAAAAAAAAAACATACCAGGGCACAAGGGGCTTTTCAAGCCCCTTGTGCCTGTCCCGCTGCCGGCACATGTGCTGACTGTCACCTCTGACTCATGATTGGAGCGAGCGAGAGGTTGGCGGTGTTGTGATTTGGCGGTGTCGTGGTAATAGGTTGTCAGAGCAAGAGTCTGCCAGAAGATGCCGCACATTGTTGTTGGCTTGCACAAACATGTGCAAACATTACCCATCCACCCCATTTGACTTGGATTCAAGAAATAAGGAAATTACATAGTAAATAAAATATATTTCATGCTGTTTAAGGTGTCTTCATGGCAAGGTAAAATAGGCTGGTTGCAACTGGTTGTGACCGACTGCAACCAGTTGCAGCGATGAGGCTGAACTCACCAACCGCAACCAGGTGTGTTATGTAAGAAGGCCAACCACAACCAGAAGTCCGGTTGCTTCCAGTTGTGGTCCAGTTGAGTTCCGGTTTTTTTCCAGTTCCAGCTAGTGTTTTAAGGTCCAGTCCATAGGACCGGAAAAAGACCGGGGACTGGACCGGACCGGACCGAAAAAAGACCGGACCGTCGGTTGCGGTTGCACCATTTTTGGCCAACCCCCGGTTGCGGTCTTTGATTCCCACGGATAAAAGTTCAACCGTGAAATAACCGGTTGAGACCGGTTAGCTTGAGGACCGCCTCCACCTCAGCGGCAGCAACTCTCACACCGTCACAGCGGCCAACGCAATGCCATATTCGACATTCAACAAATACCCTTCGCTGTCGACTCGCGCACTGCTCACCCCACTCGAGCGCCACCTCAACTGGCCCGCCTGTGACCGGCCTGTCACACGTCTACACAACACCCGTGCACCGTTCGGTCCACTCGACCACCACCTCGCACGGCTTGACGAGGGTCCAACGGTGGCATTCGCGCGCAGGGTGCAAGGTATGTTTTAATGTTTATCACTTTTCGAAACATTACTGACCAAGACAACCCCTCCCTCCAAACGCGTGACGGAGGATTTCTGACGACGCACCCTCGCTCCTTGCTCCCAACATGAGACTGCAATGGCAGCGGCACCAACAGGACCACTAGCCGCAGTGGCGGCGACGACACGGGCGCAGCGGCGGCAACGACACAGGCGCAGCGGCGGCAACGACACGGGCGCAGCGGCAGCAACGACATGGGCGCAGCAGCGGCGACGACACGGGCGCAGCGGTGGTGACGACACGGGCGCAGCGGCGGCGACTGACAACGCTCCGCTGCCCGCATGCACCCCTACCTGCGCATGCGTTCACCACCGCCCGCACACTACCGCCCGCGCACCGTCCATCACTGCCCGAGTGCCTCCCTGCCCTCGCCTGCGTCCACTGCCCGTGTGCAGCGCCTGCATCCACCGCCCGCGTGCAGCACTTGCGTTCACCGCCCGCGCCCGTGTCCACCACCCCGCGCCTGCTTCCACCGCCCACGCCTTTGCCTACCACCGCCCGCGCCTGCGTCCACCATCGCCCAGGTGCGCCGCGTCCTCGAGCGCAGTGCCGCGGCGGCGGCACCAGCAGCAGGGTCGGCAGCGGCAGCAACGACAGTGGCAGTAGCGTGGCCGCAGCACCGGCACCAGCAGCGGGAGCAGCAGCGGCTGCAGCACCCCCTTTTAACATACTTGTTTTTAGAGTACATACATTTAATCATAGTTTTAATGTACATCTTAATGTTAAGAAACCAGGTGTGCCGCGTGCGTGAAATTGAAGTACTGGTTGCAACCACAAAAAAACCAGTTGAGACTGGTTGTCAACCAGTCCATAGCAAGACCAGTTACAACCGGTTTTTTGGCTGCAACCGAACCGACATGGACCGGTCCATAGTGGTCCTGGTCCGGTTTTTGACAGATTCACAAAATCATGAACCGGTCCTGGTCCCGGTTGATTGCCATATAAGGCAAAAGACCGGACCGGACCGGACCTTAAAACACTAGCACTCCTTTCATCAGAGGCTGCTGAAGAAGCAGACAGCCATGAGCCACTAGAGTTTGACAATGATGGCTATCCCCAACTTCCTGACAAATTTCTTGAACTCCAATTTCAGCGTTGGAAAGCTGTCTTGAGACAGTTCATGGCTGCTGTGAGAAGTATGTGGTATTCACAGCCTATGATACATTTGCTGAACATAACACAACAGAATTCTACAACTTGACCAGACACATTCCCTGGACTGACATCACTGAAAACCCACATCACCATCTGTCTGAGTGGTCACAAGCTTATACAGACCACCCCCTTCAGGAGCCCTCACATATGAAGTCCAATGGCATCAATGACTGGCTCAGGCACTGGCACCAGTTACAAGAAAGGGGTAAGCGTCCATTGGTGCTTAAGGACAGCTCTGACAAGTCATCCACCACATGTGCATCTATTCTGGCTTTTACATCAACATAGTGCAAATGCAAGGGGAAGGCACAATATATTGAACCCAATGGGTCAGACACTGTGGACAAGGCGGACAAAGAGATGGCCAGTAACCAGAATGTAGGTAACCCTCCTGATGATCCTTCCCATGACTCTGCCCCCAGCACTGGTGGTGCTTCCCCAACTAGCACTCCACATGTGGCAAATGATGGCCCTCTCTTGCTGCCAACTCCCTCCAGTGCAGCTCTCACCTGCAAATCCCGCCTTGCATTTCTTACATCTCTTTCCAATGACCTCAACTATCAGAGATTGATGGTCTTGCTTCATGCTGCAAAGGTAAGTGTTATGCTGCATATAGTTTCAGTAGTTTATCCCTTCACAAGGATGGAGACCTTTTGAAAGGATTGCCACCACCATGGGCATCCTAGGCATCAATGGGCAGATACTTGTCTGATGAATTTTACAACACCATGTCATCATCTTCCCTTTCCACCTTCAGTGACTGGACCTCAACAGACCCAATCACAGCAGATGGAAACCTACTTGCGTCATATGAGCAAGTAGAGTTGGTCATCCTAAGCTTTGGACTCACATTCAGAGGCCTCTGGGTGGTGCAGTTCCCAGACCAGTACACTCAAGTTCTGGACCATGTTCTAAACAGTCCATATTCATTTTCAGAATATGAGAAGCTAAGTCTTAACATTGAGGACCTCATCTCTGGCTACACCCATGTGTACATCTCATTGTTATTTTCTATCATTGAACAATCATCTCTAGCTGTTTGCTCAGGATTGAGGACATTAAGGCAGGCCGTCCACACCTGCAACCGCCAGAAAAGCAGTCTTTAATGGGTGGGACCTCTGACGCTGTGAGTTGAAACATAATTATCATGATTGACAATGATTTCATTGAAGTGAAGGATATCAGACAGGCATTACCAGATCCAGATGCCAGGGTGCCTTTGGATTCCATATCACACAAGCGGTATGTATGTGTGTACTATTCCATAGATTGTGCATCTAAATATTGCCTCAAGCCACCATGGACTTTCCAGTGTCCCACCTGCTCTGCAGCCTTTCTGTGAGGAGGTTGGGCTTGCAGGTGCAGATTGGGTCAGCTTGGGACAAGAGTGGTGAGACCTTGCCGCTCTGTGGCTTTATACTGAAGCATATGCATCCAAGTCCAGTCAGACAGATCTCACAATTGATGAGATCCAGGCCTCATCCATTCTCAAGGAATGGAAGGAGTGGATGATGGCGAAAATAACAAAGTCCAATGCTAACACTCCATCTCCCTTGTTTGGACGAGTGCTCACAGGCTACCTCACTAAACTGCCACCATCAGTGTTCAAGGCCAGGGGCACAGTGATGACTCAAGTATGGTGCCACCCAGAAAAGATGGGTACTATCAGACTTTTACTATGCCTCCATTGGCAGGCAGAACATTCAGGCACCAGATCCACTTGGAAAGCAAATTTTAAATGTGTAGAATGTATTTTTAATGCCATTCTGGAGCATCTGGACCTGTAAGTCAAATCTATTTCTTCATTTGTGGAATTAACACAGATTTCCATAGGCAAAGAGCAAAATGCAGTGGCATCCCAAGTGAAGGAGCAGCAGGCCCAGCAAAGAAGCGTAGTAGGATTTGATCCCAACTTGTGCCACTGCCACCATCAGAACACTTATTGTGGACAGTATATAGTTTAGATACAGAATCAGATTTTGGACACATCCATGTGGTAGCACACTTGATCATCACTTATCTGCATTTGTATATATTATTCATTATAATCCAACACAAATTTCCAAAAGTTGTTTATCATGTATCTGGTTATACAGGCATCCAAGCTACAGTACATAGGTTTGAGAATTATTTAACCTGCCCAAAGTCCATCAGAATAAACATACTAATTATGTGAAGGACATATTCCAGCAGTTATGCATGCTTGGATCAGCCACAGCATGGGAATCGGAGCACTCTGAAACTGAGGTGAGGTGAAACACTGTTACCACACATCCAGTTCACCATTTTTCCCCCTCATTGTCTATGTCTTTCCCCAATCTGATAGAGGCACCAGCTCAATTTTCTGATCACTTGAAAGCAGTTCATCTCGATTTCTGTCAAGAAATATTTGCACACTACCAGAATAAACCAGTGGTGTCATCCAATGGCCACTTAGACAAAATTGAGGTGACAGAGTGGGGAAAGGAGATGGACAGATACTTTGTGCATCCATTTACCATTTATCTCTTCCACTAATACTAACTGAACTTCATCAATAGGGAAAACTTGTTCATGCACTCAACTCCCAGCTGGAGCACCCAGATACTCTCCACGCCCTCAATGATTTGTGTGTGGCAGCAGCTACTGATGTCAAAGGAAAGCTCACAAAACAGAAGGCAGCAGACACCACCGCCAAGAAACAGCAAGAGGAAGAGGCCCACATCTGCCTTGAGGAGCAAGGCCTTCAGCAACAGAAATGTCAGGACAAGTTGGAGGCAATCGAGAACACAGTCTGTGAGCTCACGTTGAAGAAGAAGGCCATCCTGGACTCCCAGAAGGCCACTGGTGAGACTGGTGACAACAATGACGATGAGAATGATGGCAACAACAACAACAACAACAATAACGGCAGCAAGTCTGTGCTGGAAAAACAGGCGGTGAGTATCCATTCATTCTCTGATCATATCTGCATCATATCTGTTTTTAGGGGACCACCAAAAAGCGTACAAGGGGCCAGACCATTCTAGAAGCACATGCAAGCCTCCCGCAGGTCACACATCCAATTGTAAGTGTATGTTACTCTATTGAAGTATCTCTGTAACTCTATCTCTTTGATAGCCTTGCACCCTCTGCACACAGAAGGGTGCGAAATGTGTCAGCCCTGTCAACCAGGCATGTGACCTGTGCTGCAAGCAAAAGAAAAGCTGCAGCAATGGTAAGTAAATATTTTCCCTCTATTTATAATCTGACACGTTGATCATAGGTAGTGATCAGCAACAGGTTCCATAACCTGTGAGGTCACAAGTACAGGCAGTGGCAGGTGTGGGTGCAGGCCACCAATGCCTGAACCGCAACCCACCAGCTAACCTGCCTCACCACGCTGTTACCTCACCAAGCTGCCACCTCACCAAGCTGCCAACCCCACCAACCGATCACTCTGACAAATTTCTTGCATCTACAATCTGTTAAATTGTACCTAATCTCTATATATGTACTAAGCCCACAAATACATGAAATTGTAAAGCTACACAAACATGAGTGGTGACAGAAATCAAAAAAAAAAAAAATCAACCTACCTCTACCTCCCCCCCCCTGTCCAAAGCATGCCAGCTTCATATAGGTCTAATGTAACAAATGCAAAAGGATCTACAGGAACTCTAAAGCAGAAAGGGTCAAAGGTCAACACAATCTCACAGAAGGGAAGAAGAGAACTTACCGATGACGCTGCTTTCTTGGCATCAGAAACGGCCACTCAAACTAGTGTTGGGGAACTTGGTAATGAGTCAACCCATGAGTCAACAGCCCTTGGTGTTGACAGTGACACAAGTGATGACCTTGAAGATCCTGATGTTCAGTTGTGTATGTCATTGTTCATACCTATCACACAAAAAGACCTAATCATATTAATTCCATCAGAGCATTTGAAAAAAGATTGAAATGCACCCGTTTATGCCTTCTTCCAGCCCATCCCAAAGATTGGTCATGATGGCACGTGGCGATTCCATGAGTTCATCTGTGCCGCAAGGGGTTGCAGAAAGTCAGTATGGTGCTACCTGGATAAAAAGGACTCCAACTCAATAGGCAATCTATGAAAACATGCAAAGCACTGCTGGGGAGATGAGGCTGTCACAGCCATGGACCTAACAAAGCATTCCACAGACACTCATGCCTCTGTGGTCACCCACCTAGCATCAAAAAATGGATCAATTACAGCAGTCTTTGAGAGACTTTCAAAAACAAAAGTTACTTACTTGCACCAGCAACACACAAAGACTGAAGCTAGGTTTGTGTTCCCCCTTGTGATGGCAAATAATGACTCATTGATACACCACTTGCAGAGCCAAGTTTGTCCATTGGGTTTCTGAAAATGCCCAGCCATTTGAGATTGTCAACGATTGTGCCTTTCATTCATTGATGAAAACAGGGTGGCCAGAGTTGTACATACCTTCGCCTTCAACAGTATCACGTGATGTTCAAATGGTCTTCACGCACACACACCAAAGGATCTCTAGGTTACTACAGGTAAGTGGACATTTTCAATGGGCTAGAAAAGAGGGCTTACCAAAGTTAAGGAATATGATGGCCAGCTAAACTTTGCGACAGACATGTGGACCTCACCTAATCACATGGCATTTGTTGCCCTTATGGTTCACCTGGAACAGAATGGCAAGCTGCTTAGCATGGTCCTAGATGCTGTTGAAGTTGCAAAAGTATTTACGCACCTGGAGTTTGAAATGTGTGATGGCTAACAAGCCTTACTTTGTAGTCTCATTCTGGACATAACTTAGCAATTGCATTTCGAGATGTCCTAGAGGAATTTGGAATCACAGATAAAGTGAGTGTAAGTGATTTCTAGGCAACAAATCACTCATCGCCGAATAGATTCTGAGTATTACTTGTGATAATGCGTCATGTAATGACGTCATGATAGCTGAGCTTGCAAGACTCCTGCCAAACTTCTCCAAGTTTGGCCACACATGCTGTTTTTTACATATTGTCAATCTCATTGCAAAATCTGTGATAAGACAGTTTGACATACAGAAAAGGTGAGACGATGATTATCTTGACAAAGCAGAACAAGAGTTACGTAGCCTAGTGGGCAACATTGACCTTGAAGATGAACAGGCTGAGGAAGCAATGAAACAGTATCACATCAGCAATGAAATAGACACAGAGGGGGACATACCGAGACCAGATGAAAGCAATGACAATATTGATGGCTGGATTGATGAGATGATGTTGTTGTCACCAGCCAAATGCAAACATGTTGAGGAAGACATTCGACTGGTGAAGCTTGTTCTGATGAAGGTAAGATAACAGTGGCATGTAGGGAGTAGCATACTTACATGCTTGCAGCTTCAAAAAATCTCTTTCAAGGTCATAAACTCTTCAACAATCATCCTGCCATCATGGCAACAACTGCTGGATGAGCTCAAGATGACAAATTGAATTATTCCTTGTGATGTGACAATGTGCTGGAATTCAACCTATGACATGTTGGAATTTGCACTTGAGTATCGCAAAGCAATTGATATCTTGACAGCAGACAGGCAGAATAACCTGCGGGACTATAAATTGACTGAGAGGGAATGGGCAATTGCCACACAGTTGTGTGACATCCTCAAGGTGAATGATTTTAGATCAGATTGATCTGATCTGCATCAATCCATGGAATGCTTAGTCAAGTCATGCACAGGTCTTGAAGGATGTGACATTATTCTTTTCACAGTCAACACCCAGCCTTGCTACAGTTATCCCAGCCATAGACTTCATTAATGACAAGCTCACGGTGCATGCTCATGATCAAACACTTTCCCTGGCCATCAAAGCCTCTCTTGAACTTGGGAAGAAGACACTGAACTGTTACTATTCCCTTATGGATTCATTGGAGGTGTACTGCATTGCTATGGGTATGTGGTCTATATTCTGTTCATGAGTCCTTCTCATTCCCTGTCAACTAGTTTTGCATCCACACCATAAGCTTTTATACTTCAAAACGGCTGGCTGGGAAAAGGCGTGGATTGAGATGGCAAAGGAGCTGGTATGTGACACCTTTGAATGATCTTACAAACAGGGAGTTTCTTGGGACAAAGATGAACCCACTCCAGCCCAGTCAACCACTGGAAAAAAGGTATGCCAGTGAGCTTTTGGCCTCAGTGATACCCTGCATAACCAACTGTTTTCAGTCATCGGCCCCACACAATGTGTTCGACAGCCTCCCTTCACTCAGTGCCCCCAAGCCACATGAATTACACGACAAGCTTGACAGGTACCTCAGCATAGATCCTGAGGCAGTGGAGGATGTGTTGATGTGGTGGCATGGGCATTGTGCAATGTACCCCCATCTCTCGTGCATGGCACTGGATTATTTGACGATTCCAGGTGTGTTCTTTGACCTTTTAACATGTCTCTGTCAACTGAAACAATCCCTTCCTGCTAGCAACATCTGTCGACATTGAGCAAGTATTCAGCCATGGCCACCTCATCTTGTCTCATGTCCATAATCGGCTGTCAGCAAAGTTGACTTGGGCTCTGCTATGTTTAGGGTCTTGGAGCTTGCAGGGTCTGGTGAAGGATTCTGATGTTGCAGCTGTCACAGCTCTTGACGACATTGATGGAAATGAGGGTAATATATTACAGGCATAAAGGCATAATATGAACTTTGAATGATTCCATAACTTGTTGACCAATCGTTTCAGAGTGGCAAAGCCAAACAATAAGTAAAAATATAGAGAGCAGCTGACAAAAGGTAAGAGAAGCCAACCAAGGGAAGGTATACACAAGATGATATGTACACATGAAATTGAAGCGGGTGGAGCCTAAGTCAGGTTCAAGCACATGGTTGAAATCCAACTAAATCCACAACTTGAAAGCAGGACATATGATAATTGAGCAGGAGATAAACACAAGATAAGAGGGAAAGAAGAGAAACAAGGAATAGATAGATACAGAACTGGAATGTCAGGGAAGAGCGTTGAGTGATGGCTCCCTGTCTACAAGATAGTGCATGCTTGATCTGGGCCATTGAGCAGTCCCAATTCTACCCAGGTGTTTGGTGGAACATCATATCCTCACATGCAATAACTTTCATGATGTTTGGACAAAATAAGCCATACATGTTTGCAACTTCGCATTGGAAACCTGGTACAGAACTGGAATGTCAGGGAAGAGCGTTGAGTGGTGGCTCCCCAGACCCCATCTATGAGATAGCCCATGCTTGATCTGGGCCATTGAGCACCAGTCCCAATTCCACCCAGGTGTTTGGTGGGACATTGTGTCCCCACCTGCAATATCTTTCATGATGTTTGGATGAAGCAAGTCATACATGTCCTCTGGCTTTGCATTGGAAACCTGGGGAGAACCTGCATGGCTCATCTGACAGAGCCCCATTGAAAGCCCTGTCTACATTGCTTAACTCAGGCTATGCCATGTCGCTCCACTGCCACCAGCAGTCATTGTGGTCGCATGGGCACATACTTTCATACTCTTGTCATGAGTTGTCTTGAGGTGAAACCTGAACCAGGCAGCGAGTGATGACCACAATCTCTCCACACAGTTAGATGATGAACAGCTGGCGAACACTAGCCCAGATGGCATGCAATCGATCTAGAGGACCTCCCCCTTGTATGCATCCCCATCATCCTCCCCATTCCGTCTAAACTAACACCTTCTCTAGTCATCACAGCTCTAGTCCATTAGCACAGATCCACGATCCAGAGGGCCTCCCCCTCATCCTGAATGTACACATCCCCATTGTCCCCTCTGTTCCATCCAAACTAACACTCTCTGATTATCACAGCCCAAGTTCACATCCCCTCCCTCACCCGTGTCTGCCTCTTCAACCAGGCCTAAGCTGGGGCAACCAACCTATTCACCTCCATCACGCCGCCCATGCACCTCCCCAGGCAAGGCCATTGCAGTCGCACCACACCATGCCACCTCCGCCTCTTCAACCAGGCCTCAGCTGGGGTGACCAACCTGTTCACCTCCATCATGCCACCCACACACCTCCCCAGGCAAGGCCATTGTGGTTGTGCCACGCCATGCCATGCTGCCATCTCCACTGCCATCAGCACCATCATTGCCACCACGCGGGCTCAATTGGTAAGACTGGTTTATTATTCTAATGTATCAATTCTAGCACATTGTCCAGACATGTCTGGAGTGTCCACAGTACTGTCATTGCCATCACTGTTCAGCACCCTTGCCTCCATCACGCTGCCCATGCCCGCCCATGCACCTCCCTGAGCAAGGCCATTGCAGTCACACCATGCCATACCGCCACTGCTGCTGTCAGCACCATCATTGCTGCCACGCAAGCTGAATTGGTAAGACTAATTTATTATTCTAATGTATCTATTCTATTCTCTGTAGATGAGCTGTAGCATGTTGCCCAGACATTTCTGGGGCATCCATAGCACTGTCGTTGCCAACGCTGTCACACCATGCCTTGCCGCCACCTCCACCACCACTGGCACCATCATCACCATTGCGTGAGCTCAATTAGTAAGATTATCTTCTTTATGAGCTCTTATTTTTAATGTATCTAATCTATTCTCTTCTTTGTAGATGAACTGTGCTGCTACCTCCACTGCCCCCAGCACCATCATCGCTGTCATGCCACACCTTGCAGCTGCCCCACTGCTGGTACTGTCATTGCCATCGTGCCACATCATGCCACTACCCCTGCCACCAGCACCATCATTGCCATCATGCTGTGCCATGCCGCTACCCCTGCCACCAGTGCCATCATTGCCATCGCACCTGTTAGGCTCAAGTGTGGCCTGGTGCACAACGTGTGCATCTGGTGGGTTCTTGGCTTGGTCTAGCCCAAGCCTAGGCTTCTGGAGACTCTGGGAGGGCCTGGAATACGCAGGTGAAGAGAGGGTTCACAAGTACACAAGTGCAAGCAAAGCACAAGTGCGAAGAGGACAGTTCTTCTTGGTGCAGGTGGAGACAGTCATAGTTCGACTATTACCTCCTAAGCCAAGAGGGACAGTGAAGGCTAAAGCTCTCAGAAGAACCTGAGAGGGACTCTAGCTTCAGGACAGGTGAAACTAACTTGATTGCTCAAGAAGTCGAGTCTGGAGTCCATATGGCTGAGACAGCACACTATAAGTACTAGCTAGGGTTGAGGGTAAGTAAAGGTGTGTCATAGATAAGTATGCAGTCACCAGTAAGGGTACAGGGTAGGTAGGAGGAAATGCGTCACAGTACCAGGGCATAGGGCCAAGGTGTGTCATGGATTGGTGGCCTAGAGGCGGTGGGCTGAGGGTAAGGGTACAGGGTCAAGGTAATGGTACAGAGTGAAATAAAATAGTATAGTAAACGGTCCAGATCGTAACAGCACCACACCATTGTGTGAGCACCACCATCACCATCATGGTCATGCCACACCATGCCACTGCCTCCCCTGCCACCAGCACAGTCATTGCCATCGCGCCACACCTTGCAGCCACCCTGCCACTGCTGGCAGTACTGTCATCGCCAGAACATGGGCACCGCCATCGCTGTCACGCCACACCATGCCCCTACCTCTGCCACCTGCCATGGCCAGTACCATCATCACTGTCGCACATGCACCACCATTGCCATTGCCATCACCATTGCCATTGCCATTGCCATTGCCATTGCCATTGCCATCATGTCACATCATGCCGCTACCTCTGCTGCTGCCACCACAATCTTGCCAGCACCATCATTGCCGCTGCCATCTACACCAGTGGCATGCCAGCACTGTCGCCACCACCACCGCCACCACAATCTTGCCAGCACCATCACCACTGCGGTAGCCACACCAGTGCCACACCGGCACTGTCGCCACCACCATCCTGCCAGCACCATCTCCACCACCATCACCACCACCACTGTGATCCTGCCACCGCCACTGTGATCCTACCAGCACCGTCACTGCCTCAGCTGCAGCCAGCACCTCACCAGCACTGTCACTGCTGCAGCTGCGGGGCCAGCACCATCATTGCTGCAATGCCAGGCGATCCTGCCACCATCCTACCAGCACCATTGCTGCCCTGGCCACAATCCTCATCAGCACCTTGCCAACACCATCGCCACTGCAGCCACAGCACCAGCACCATCATCACCACGATGCCAGGTGATCCATCTCTTGCAACTGCAGTACTTTTATTATATCAACTATGCTAGTATACTGTACAATCTACTCTTCCCCCACATCAGGGGAACTCAAATTTCCTTAATGGGTCTTAATGTTCTTAAACCTCAATTAAGCTCAATTAAGACAATTAAGACAATATCACATCTTATTTTGCACTTAGAGATTTCATGGCTAAGGAGAATTTAGAAACTAAGATTATTCTAAGGAACTAAGCAAGTTAGGAACTGTATTTCTATTAAGAACAGTGAGAGTATTAAGCAGCCCACAGATTTTATAGTGTATGTTCTAATAGAAAAACATACCCATGCCACTGCTATTGTTGCTGCTGTCACCGCTGCCACCATTGCAATTGCCATCACCACAGCAGCCACGGTGACGGTGCTGGCACGGTGGCGGCGCCAGCGTGGCAGCGGCCATGTGACGCGGTACGACGGCGGTCGTGGTGACGCCGCACCAGCGGCCGCGGCGATGATGCTGCGGGTGCTGGTGTGGCGACGCT
>QLOZ01000717.1:0-11347 GCA_003314065.1 Lactarius sp. MG50
GTACTGCAGGCCACTAGATTTTCTCTCAAGCCAGCTGAATCGCGCGACTCGGACACTGTGCGGGAACTTGCCCTGGAGCAAGGAGACGGAGGTCCAGTTGGTGTAGACTTGCGCCGAGCCGTACCTGATTCTCCGTACCACGAGCGCAGCCATACATTGAATCTGTGACCAAGGAGGGCTAGAAAGTACGCCAAGCGCCGTGGAAAACGTTTGGTGTAATTCGCTGAAGAGAATAAATTATGAAGAAAAGCGAGAATGACTTTGAGTACAGAAGCCATGCACTCAGGCTGCGGCTACTACTGTAGTAACCGCCTGAGGAGGATCGCTTAACTTAGGCCATCAGGAAATTCCGGGCCGTCTGAATCAGACCAATCAGAAACTAAGGCGGAGTTCGACACGTGACACACTCCAGACTGGTCAAGACGGCCTTCAGACGCACACAGAGTTTTCAGTTGCACATAGATGGGGTAGTAGTGATGAATGTGATTCAGCTTTACTACTGCATATGCTAATTACATACACGGATCAGAGAGACCAACACAGGGTCAGATTGATCAACCCAAAGATGTACTACTTCACTTCATTCCATCGGCCTCCTTGTGGGCTGTAGGAAAAGAAGCGGTGCCATTGACCCTGGGTACCGGCGGTACTGGGGGTTCTTCGGCTGGCGAATCTTCGTCTTCGTCGTCCGTAAGCTGGGCCGTGCGCCGGAGACCGATCACCGGGCAAGAAAGATGGCGTTGATGCACATCCAGGAAAAAGTACATATGCAGACCTCCATCGCTTCTGCCTCGCTAGAATAGTGGCGCCTTCGTGCCGTCAGGAACGCCCCGTGTTTCGTGGCCGCGATCGGAACCGGGTTTAGTCTATACATAGTATTCTTGATGGGTAACCACATTCCTTCACGACATAATCTCCTCATCGCTGCTTTCCACCTGAACCTCACCACGTTGAAGGTCAGAAGGAATACTGAAGCTCGTGCTGTGGTTCGCTCGAGCGTCCCGGCCACTTTCCCGTGGAGAATGAGGCGCGGCGCAAGGACGGAGGATCTATCGGCAGTGGTGAGGCAGGGGGTGGCGAAGGAGCGGAGGAGCCTCCCAGGACCGTGGGGCAGTCGGTGCGCTCAGCGCGGTGAGCCATGTGTAGTGGGGAGGGGGAGGCGCCGGTGGCATGTCGTTGTCGTCGCTGTCGAGGTTTTCGGTATTGCTGTCTTTATTATGCTTGGAGTTGTTATTGTGGGTGAGTGCGTGAACGCCGTGGGGAGTGGCCCGTCAACGAGTACGTCTGGTAGCATGCAGCTGATGTAAAGCGTGACGTCCATGCCCTCTGGCATGGCATGGATGACTCCGTTGGCAAAGATCATTGTGCCCGAAGAATAGGTCTCCATACCTCCAATTGTGACGTTTCGCAGAATCTCAGACCGTGGATCAGGCGCAGGGAATTTCGTGTGGGCGGTGTAGTCGGAGAACAGCTTGCATGGGGACGTGATCGAGATTGAAGCTCGACACCAGAGAGGTAATCTGAGACTGATGAGGAGAGCGCAGAGGTCGTAGACGGGTGAATCGGGAGGACGCCACCAAGGAAGAGGGTAATGTTTGGGTAGCTGAGGGTGAAAGGTTCTGAATTGACGGAGGCAGGCCGAATAAGGGAGTTATCGGTGTCCGGTGGGTGGGATCCAGATGACGAAAGGTAGAGGAAGCGCGGTGAAGGTGATGGCCAAAGGGACGGGATTGACAGCGGTTGCTGTGGCGTCGATGGTAAGATTGTGGACACCAGAGGACATGGAAAATTGGGTGACGTGGACGAGGTGAGGGATACAGTAGATGGTGGGGGGAGACCGCTGCCAGGGGCTGGAAGGCTGGGGAGGACGGGGACTAAAAGACTGTCAGGGTTATGGAGGAATGGCGGTAAGAGGAGAACAGAGACATACTCTTCATATGGTGTCCTACGGTCACATTCGACTGATCCATCCTAATTGCACTTCGCCGAGTCGCACCCTGCAGTGGGCCACCTTGGGTCTTAGCTCGAGCAACTGATACCCAGCGACGACATAGCGCTTTGCCAGCTTTCACGTGCAAACCTGAGCCAAGCAGACACGTGGGAGGGATGAGCATACACAGGCAGAGATATGGGGGTCAACCAAGAGGTGTCGTCTGGGGGATTTGCGGTAAGAGGGATTTGGATGGGGGGAATTTCAATGAAAGCCAGGTGCGCGGCAGGGTCATGTTGGGAAGTAATGTTGATGGAGGAGAGGACGACAGAGACGATGTCGAGATTACGGATGCTCCAGCGTCCGATGGCCTTCCAAGCGTCAAGCCAAAAAATGTCGCCGTCGTCAGGATTTATGCCTATGACTGTGCCTCCCGGAGATCATCAGCAACAGGAGCAGAAGTAATAGCAACCATCGCAGGAACCGGAGTGGAAGCGGTCTTACGTGCGCGCAGTTGGCGCGAATGACATGCGGAAGCTTGCAGACTTTGTTCGGGCACCCACTACGCTCGATGCAGTGCGTGCTTTGGCTGCCGTTGTCATCGGTGGTGCAGCTCCCGGGGACATCCTGTCGTCGTCTGCCAGCTTCGGCTTGTGTTGTTCGGATTATCTCGCGCGAACGGATTCTGCGAGCCGTCCGCTGCGCTACCGGGCTTTTTCGCGAACGGGTTGGACTCTGTTTTTTTTTTAAGACATAATAGGAAAAGGCTCAGTGGGAGCAGCAAAGAGACGGTGTGTGAATACAAAAGAAAACGCACGTACTAAGCTCTTAGAGCGGCGGTGCGGCATACTCGCCGTCCTCCACCGCCCGTCGCTTGATACTGTCCGACTGCGTGACATCTCCGTACGAAACGTTGTCGTCGTCCACCCGCTTTCGCCACTGGGCACGCTAAATGCGGAAGTTACCGCGTAGTCGATTCCACACGTGAACATCGTCATTCGGAGGGGAGGCGCCCAGTACTATATGTTGGGAAAGTGGGCTGAATGTAGCGATATTATGACGTGCATCTAATGATAAATCAGTTAAAAAAGAAACCCGAGAGAAAAATAACCAACCTACCAATGTGACGGTGCTTGTGTCAAGTGCCGCCATCATAGCCATGACAATGACAGGGCTGGTGTACCCCAAGTACTGTACAATTCAACGATCTAAAAACAAAGTTAAAACAGAACATCTTTAGTGATGGGCCCTGCAATGGCTCACTGGCATGCGGGAGGGGTGTCAACGTGGGGAAAAGTGCAGGTCACATGTTACACTTGCACCTGCCCCTTTTTTTTTTCAAGTCAACCAAAGCGTTGCCACGCCACTATACCTACACTTACCTAATTCAAACCTTGTCTGTAGTGCTAAGGATGTTGGTGATACCTCTTCTTCGGTTCTTCCTTCCCAACTTTCGAACCAATAACTTCGACAAGTCCCCCAGTTTCTTTCACTGGAAGCGGGAATGAAATATAGGCAGAATCGTCAGCAGGAGCGTCCAGCCCAGGTCTGGCAAAGTCCTGCTCGAGCTGGGCGAGAACTAATGGTTCGCCCACCCTCTGCCCCCCACTGGTCGCGGCATATATTAAATCTTGACGCGGCACTGCTTCATTTCATCCTTCAGCTGTGATCGTCATGCTTGATGCAGACCTCCCCCTCACCGTTTTTCGGCTCAGTAGGTACGGCCGACCAACGCTGCACGTCCACGCGGTGCGTCTTGCTCCACTACGCCATCCCTCCTGAATTCCTCTCATGCCTCCAGAATCTCTACGCATCGCTGAAATCAGGCACCCCCTGGACGCGTGCACGCTCCTGGGCCCCCTGCACACGCGCGCCGCACTGACGACGCTATCGCTGGGCTGCGCGTGGCCGTCGCGGACATACTCGCCGCCGCCGCCGGGCGGTATAACGATGCGGACCTGCCTCCACCACTCTCGACTACGGTAACTTTGTGCGCCCTGCGTGACGGATTTCTTCAACGCGACATAGATGAATATTGCCCCTCACCCCCTGGGGCCTCATGCAATACAAGTCACTAGCTAGTAGTAGCATATATTTGAAGAAATGTTAAGAAGGCAATTGAGTGAAAATACAAGTTTCAAATTAAGTGCTTTTGCTTGACTCAGGCCTGGGATACATACTGCCAGAGCGTTAAGACGAAAACAGACACATTAGGTAAGCTATTCAGAAGGAGACGAGGCCGGACCGGCTCAGACATTCCGGAATTTCCTGATAGTACGCAGAGAAGTCAAAGAGGCCCAACGCCTCGACAACATTTTTTGGCTTGTCTATACATGTGGCAGACGCAAACTATGTGACAGCCTGAGGTATCTATGCCAGTCTGGACGACGTATATAGTGATCCGGTCCCCTGGCCCTCGGGCCGGCAGATCATATCTAACTAAATTCGTCTCCCCGCCGCTTCTACAATCGGAAACAACGCGAGATCAGATCCAACTCACCTACCTACCTACAGAGGTATTTGTTGTCCACCCATCACTTGGACAGATCCAGGGAGAGGAGCATGGCCATGCTGCCACAGCCACCCTCGCTCTTCATTCCCAGTGAAAAGTCGCAATGACCAGATCGGACTAAATAATAGTAAATATGAACCATTCTGACTGTATCTGACTTTCTCGGCTACCGACTGCAGAGTCCTCCGGTAATCTGACCAAATCTAATTGTAAATGACAATGCTCGTAGTCGAGATTGCTTCATGTACAGCGGCATGTCAACAAAATTGCTTATATTTGGCACTACGTTACTGAGATGCAGTACAGCTGGCATCTTTATTGAATCACGATAGGCGCCCGCGCAATTTCTAAACTAGATGCAATATTATCTTGACTGGTGCAACGCTGCCGCCACTCCTACCGCCACCGCTGCCAGGCCACACGCGTGCATTGTGTGTGCTCTTGCCTCTGCTAGTCGTCACGCGGCACCTGCTGTTGCTGTGCGTGAGGCAGTGCGTGTAAGACAGGGGATGCGGGTGTACCGTATATCTGTATCCGTAGCCGTCGCTGTGTCGCTGCAGTGGCATGAGGGGGCAGACATGCCCCTCTGTGGAGCGGTCGAGCAGTCGCAGCCGCTGCGCACACACCCTCCTTCGTTCGTGTGCCTGGACCCACCATTGTTGAATTACCTGAAACATATAGTCAACATATAAACACTAATCATCTTACTTATTTTCCCTGTCTGTGTCTAAGACAAGCAAATACTGTGGTTAGTGACATGGAGGAAGAGAGAGCAGCATGGCATATAATCACATAACTGAAACGGCGAAACAGACTGGACTGTGAGTAACAACAAATAGACACACACAAACATGAAAAGAAAATTGAACAAGTTAACAGCCCCATATCTCGTCTTGACTACTCCTAAATAATTATTCTTTATTTTACAGGTATTCCCCGCCGCATCGCCGCCTATGCGCCTGCGTGCATGGCATCCACGTCGTCTGCCACGATCGCGGCCGCCTTTTCCTGGGACGAACAAGTGCGGGAGGCGAACAACGAACAACGAACGGAACGAGGGCAAGGTGAGCACGAATACCACCACCACCACCTCCTCGTACCGGCCACTACCACGTCACCATGCAGGAGGCATTCGCCTCCTCAGCCAACATGTATGTTTTTATTTTTATTTGTTATGTAGTGCTAACGCGTCAGGGACGTGTCAAACCGAAACCGAGACCCCACCCTCGTTCACAGCCACCGCCGTCTTCAAACCACCGCTTCCACCAACGGCCAAGAGGGCTCCCAAAGACAGGGGGGAAACATGAACTTGGGGGGCATTGCCTCCCGAGCTCACAGGTATGTCCTCTTTTTTTCTGTTAAGTTTTTATGTATTTAGTCATTTAATCTACAGGAACTGATGACGACGGCAGCAGGACCAATGGTAACAGGGGCACAACGACAATAACTGGCGCACGACAACAACCAGTCCACGACAACGACAACGGCGATGATACCACGACGACGACCGCGACTGCGACACCGCAATGACGACCATGACGATCGTGGCTGTCGTCACCCCAGTACCGTCACCCCAGCTGCCGCTGTGCCAGAACTGTCACCGCAGTCGCTGCTGCGCCGATGTCACTGCCATATTTTTATTATGTTAAGACTGTTTTATTATACATTCTACCTGTAAAATAGGATAGTAAACAATGTGAATTTTGAGTCTCTTGAATGTGAATAGAAAAATATTCAGTAATATTCAGTGCAATGTCATCAGAACTCATATGATACATATTTTTGTACAATTCAGAATTGGACATATCCAGTCAGATGCGGTGATGCTCGCAGCCATTATTTTTTGTGCCCGTCAGACATGGGCAGACTGCGACAGATCTTGTTATTTTCGCTGATTAGTCATTCGCACTGCTCGGACGGGCTATGATGCTGTCTAACTCCATATGACTGTCACGCCAAATATGACCTGGTCCTATCCCGTCCGATCCCATCAGTGCGATTATTCCCTGGGCTTCATTCCTCGACCCTACGGACAACGTCGTGCTCAGCGCGCTACGATGCCTCGCGCGCGATGGCACGCTGGATAGTCGGTGCATGTCCTCCTGTATACTGTGCAGGCCACACTCACATGGGTTTGGAACGGCAATAAGAGGTCACGCAGAACTTCAAAGAGCTCAGAAATGAGTATTTCAGGGGTAATCCGTACAGGGAGGCGCTCGGGTTCTACACGCAAGGTGTGGAGGCGAAGCTAGTCCACAGGCGGTTGAGAGAGGCGTTGTTATCGAATCGCGCGGCGTGCATTCTCGAGCTACGTGCGTCCCTTACCTTCCTCTGCCCACCCTTTCCTCTATCTCCTTGCTTATTAGGGTATTTAGAGAACTGCAGTTCGGTATTTGCGTGACTGCGCTACCGTCATCCGGCCAACACCTGCGCACTATCAAAGCCTTATTACCGCATGGGCCTCGCGCTTCCTGCAACCAGACGAGCCTCTCGACGCGCACGCGCGTGTTTGGGAGTCAGTGGGGGACGTTGTGAGGTTCAAGATACTGCGCGTGCAGCAGAGGAGAAGCGGACAGAGGTGGCGCGGAAGGCGGAGGAGGGAAGGGAACGCGCGCGCCGTGCAGCCGAGGGATAGGAGGATGAACGTGGCCTTTGTGGTGTGTGTCCCCCCCCGTCTCCATCCCCATCTCCCTCTGTGCCTTGGTGCACATCGAAGCAGGAACACAAGTTAATAAGCGTGCCGAATGCAGAGGGGAAGGAGAGCAGTAGTGCGAACCCGCAATACGTCACGGTCAAGTTTGACCCGGGACACTCGATGGGCGGCACGCCCATTGTGCCATGCTCCTCCCTACGTTGAGTATGCGACGTTAGACAGCTGACAAGTGACTACTCGCTTCTTGCACCTTGGCACCGGCCTGCCCCTATAACTTCCAGGGACAATCTGTCCGATTCAACTGTCCCTGATCTGTCTAGCTTATTGCCTCCGAGCCGCACGTTCTTTCTCTCTCCTGGGGTTCTTGCGATATAGACTGTCACGAAACGGCACTCAAGCCTGCGATACGTTGTAATCACGTTCCTACGTATTGGAGGTGTGCCCGAAGCGCTATTGGACACCAGAAGAGAAGACCGCTGAGTGGGCTACCTTCGCCCGCTGCAGCTAAGGAACCAACATTACGTTTGCGGTACTTGGCAGGCAAGAGAAGGTCAATTACTGTGGCGTTCTGCAGTACAGTACCTTCTCATGACCTTCTCTCTTTCATCCATACCTGGGCCCCTCGCACCGAAATGATATCAAGACAGTAGTATACAGTATGCGGGTGTTACCAGAAGTCATTCAATCAAAGGTCCTCATCTGGTCACTCACTCCCTAGCTCTTGCTCTTCCCTCTAATGATGTACATTCCTCTCATCCCTACTCTACCTCCAAGCTGCGCTTGTCCCATCCGTATGACTCAGTCTCTCCCCTCTCAGTTGGATCCATCGATGACCCTAGGGTGGGAGCAGACCTATACAGGTGGTGACGGCTCGAAGAGCTGGAAGCTAAGGCAACAGACAAAAAAATAGGCGACTGCGCTGTGGGTGCGGTACTACAGC
The DNA here is from genome assembly GCA_003314065.1 of Lactarius sp. MG50. Classification (NCBI taxonomy): domain Eukaryota; kingdom Fungi; phylum Basidiomycota; class Agaricomycetes; order Russulales; family Russulaceae; genus Lactarius; species Lactarius sp. MG50. Next base: position 8,036 of record QLOZ01000717.1, read on the forward strand.
GAGAAGGCCAAAAACGCAAGATTAGTTCACATTATTTGTCCCTTGTTCCGTCTACCTTAGTGCAGTGTTCGGGACGTGGTTGAGACGTGCAGTGTGTGTACGAGTTTTTCCTGCGTCATGCACTACACGACCTCAAGACTGCGTTTGCAAATCTCATGAAAAACGCGTCGCGTTGTTCGTAGTATTATGGCAATACTAGTACGTAACAGAACTCAAACCAGATATGACGAAGCCCTAAACCACAGCTTCATCCTGGCGCTCAGTGATCGAGTGTGTGCTGTCTCTATCTGCCGGAGTGTGGGGAGTGGGATGCGCGCCGTGTGATCTGGGTCTGAGGGTGCTGAGCGCGAAACGGTTCACACTTGCGAAAATTCTAGGCTTCAGCACGGCAATGTCGTCCTGAAACGCTGCCCATCTATCGCTGAATTGAAAGGCGACCGCAAGGTTCCAAGGGGCAAAGAAAAGCATCATGCCCGTGACGACCGCGACGGGGATACGTATAGAGGTCTCCCCGATAGTGAAGCATGACAGGACCAGCGCAACGAAAAAGAACGCCATCCTGTCCACCATGGCCCGGGGGTGAGGGAGAGAATTCCGTAACTATGGGATGGAAGGATGTCATGGGAGAAGACGTACGACCACATAAGCGATGCCCACGGAAGACTGTAAACAATAGCCGTCGACTGATGGCCGAAGAGCCAATGAGTATGTCGGTTTAGATACTCGGACTAGCACACAAATGTTACCTAGGCACAAGGAATGTCAAGAATGATTATTCGCTCACTGTGCTAGCTTGGCCTTCCTTCGGTTTGGTACCATTAAAGCGAACCAAGGATAGGCCAAGTACAATGCTCCCGATACTGGCTAGTATCGAGAGGAAACAGGCAGTCTGCACGAGCGGGATCAAAATGATTTGCCTCAGACTTGTCAAATTTCCCGCGTTGGAATCGGAAGGGACCACGCCGGGGATGGCGAGAAAGCTCATGTTGACTGCGAGCATCACGGTCGCCTGGAGAGTAATCACGTGAGCCTAATGAAAATTTGGTCAAGCCGACCTGTATTACTGGGAAAATCAAATATGTCCATTCTTTTAACTTCTCGTTCATGAAGCTCTCCCAAGCTGTCGCAGTAATGAGATCATCAGTCCTCAATGTCTTGATGGCCCACAGACATTCTCTGGGCGCAGACCAAAACACGATCGAGAACAACGTGAAATATAACGATGTTTCATGCTTTGGTTTGCTATACACCGTCTGATGACTGACAAGCCGTGCGTGGGGCTGTCCGTGGAAGTATAGGAACCTCCATATTGCTAGACATAGGCACGGGTCAACAAATGGGAATCCATTTGGGCTGGACCTACCGAATCGCGACAGTAGACGCGCTGAGAAAAGGACTTAGTAAGTAATAAGTCATACCTGTAATATGTACTCACCCATCCCAGTGACATGATGTTCTAGACTGGACTCTGCCTCTGAGTTGCGATGTCAGCGGTGTTTAACTTCAGTGCAGTGCATTGGCGTACCCTTAGCGTTTTTTACAACTCCGATCATCTTCTGCATAGTGTCAGCATCATATGGTAAAGTCGAAGAGCTTGAAGTCATGCTCTCTGTGGTGTCTACGTTAGGCCCTTCGTGAAAGCACTGCCACAGTCGCGCAAACTCACCCACACAGCCATGTGACAATATTCCTATAACTTCATCGCAGATTGAAACAGGAAGATTGCGATCTTTAAAAAAGATTGGATAGAGTGACCAGTGGTTCCTAAAAGGACAGCATCAATGTCTAGAGCAGGAACCCAGCAGAAGACAGCTGACGCACCAATAAAGGGCCTCTAGTCGATGCTCTGCATACCGGGTTATTGGAAACAGCGGGTAAGTTGAAGATGACAGATTATAACGCACTGACATGCGCGGGGGATTTGACCCCGGATAATTCAGATACTATTTTGGTTGCAACATACTTGTCAAGCCAGAACAGGCATCGAGTCTCGTGGCAGGCATAGTAATAAGACCACTGTATCCGCCCATCCTGAAGATGCATAATGTCTAGCATCAAGTCATAGTTGTTTGACTGGATGGTTAGTTGGTCACGACGCAGAATATTCTGCAAGTAGTCATAAAAAAGTTCCATCTTGTCCCGTAATATGTGGTTGTGCATGTCCGTGTCAGTAAATAACCTCTTCAACGGCGTATTAGTCGAAAATAGAAATTTCAAGGTCCCTGATGTACCCACCCTGTCCGGATCAAAAAAATAGAGTGCACCGCTGGGATGGGTAGCTGGTGTCTAAGGACGACAGTCCTGATTGGGCGAACCTTGGTCAGAAAGGCTCTGTTCGGCAGAGCTAGAAAGATCTCTATTAGACCCAGGATTAACATTCAGGTCCACACACACTAAGGGAATGCTCTTGTTAAAGGTTCAATTGTGTAAGGTGTCTCCTCTTCGGGTCTGCCAACAGGTGTAAGTGTGTAATAGCAGTATAGAACTATTCACTTGCATTTTAATACCCTTTGTATATCGTGGAACTTCATCAGAACGCATCAGCCGTAGAGTACAACCCTCAGGTAAGTGAATGTCAGGGATATTGAAGGAAGCTGATGGCAGACGTCGGGATGATTCTTCCGCCGTGGCGTAGAGTGGGGGATATTGAGCGGGTGGAGAGCCTATAACGTATGGATTATTCATCAATCGTTGTGAGTTGGTCGAAGAACTGGTTGGGAGGGGCCATGCTGTTGGATTATGGACGTCCACAACCATACTTGTCAAAGATGGCGGAATTGCAGAACTGACGGCAGGAATAGTTCTGTCGTCTACATGCGTGTGAGATGACACATTACCAGGCTTCACGTCGCGGCGAGGGGTACTGACGTAGGTGGTCTCATCGGGAAAAACTTACTTTGTTAATCTGGATTAATCCGGAGATAATTTGATTAATTTAGCCGAAATTATTCAGATTAACTCGATTATTGAGATTAACTTACCCCCCCATAATTTAAAGATAAATTAACAGTAATCTGGTGTTAACCGGCATTAATCATGCGTTAATCAGTTTAATCTGGGATTAACCACTCGTTAATCAGTTTAATTTGAGATTAATCACGCGTTAATCAGGGATTAATCACACATTAATCTCGTCCATGACCATCACATGTATTGAGAGAGTATCACTAATTTATGATGTAATATGCAGTAATTGGCCAACAGCCTTACTGCCAAATATTATCAAACTACGAGGATGAAAAAGGTGACGTGACATAGCAAGCCAGAACTGACAGAAGGTATATATAGGACCACTGTTGACTGCCAAGAAAC
>QLOZ01000718.1:0-11724 GCA_003314065.1 Lactarius sp. MG50
GCTTAACTCTCGATTACGCACTCGTCTCATTCACTAGCATATCAGTTTGGTGCTAGAACAATCTTATCTACTTCTCCTGCATCTTGTCCGATCTCATCTCGATAAACATGTGAACTCACAGAGAAGGTCGTTGTTCTTCATTCGGACCGAACGAAGAACAACTCCCTTCCCTACTCTCTCTCTCACCCGTGACGAGGCCGTAGCTCTGCTTGAAGCAACATCAAGCAAAGCGTCTGCCTCGCCTTCCTCGTCCCAAGTCTCCTTGTGTCCCCGTGACCTTGGTGACTTCAAGTCGTCTTGTGTTTGATGTCGACGCCCCGTGCGTGGCGTAGCAAGGAGGGTAATTTGGGAAGTGCTCTTAGGGTAAATGGACAATGTTAAGAGACCAGTGTTTGAATCAGGCAAGCAGGTAACATGTGTGTAGGTGTAATCACACTGCGGTGAACACGAAAACCTCCAAATCGGCCATGGCCCTCTCCAACACTTCCAGCTTATCCTACTCCTTAGCGGCAGATGATCAATTCCAACAAAACGCTCGGGATGGATGGCTTCAATAACGCCATTCATTTATCTGCACATGCGGCCATCACCGTCACGGCCAGCCCAGCCATGTTGTGCTGCGGCCGAAGGATAACTTGGAGTCCCCCCAAAGACAGCATGCAATGCCTTGACTTCAGTAACTTCCCATGGTTCCTGCTTGAGCTCTGATAGGTATGTGTCCAGGGTGCATTCTATGCAGCTTTCAAGAAATTAGAGAGTATCAGAGTATGTATTCGAGGCCGTCGAGCCTGGTTGCCAGCCATGCTACTACGAAGACTAACAAGCACGGAAGTTGAATCCTATGAATCCCGTGAATCCCGTGTTTACCAGATTTGGTATAGGTTGTTTGTACCAGCGCCACAAGTAAACAGCGTACCTGAGTTTGAGAAAAATGGATTCTGGTCTATCGATCTGAAAGCAGCTGTAAAGTGCCATTATCAACCAATTTAATTCTCGTTATTACGGAATTCTCGGCTTCAACAACCCGTTCATTCGGACCCTGGTGTCCGTCCTACGGCACACTGGCTATGGCTGTACCAACTTTGAGAATCCGAGGTTTACAGACATGTGAAACACTGGAACGGATCGAGAGATGCGTTTGACCATACAAATATAAGGCCCCGGCCCCCGAAGCACAGCAAACTGTGCAGGATTCATAGCGCCTTCGCCGCAATTTTGTTCACTTTGGCCATTTCCAGAAAAAGTAGGATAATTCCTGTCAAAAAAGGGCAATTATTTTTCATGCCCTTAGTGATGCGCTACTTCAGGAGCTCGTCCCCTACATGGGGTTTTTTCAGCAGTAATGCTGCTTCTTTCATTACGAGGTGGGTCACTTCAGCCCGTTTCTCTGTTCTGTGACAGGCGACAGAAGAATGCCGGGATTACCGGCGCCCCGGCGTCTCACCCTACTAGTGGCGTTGGGGTCGAAACACAATTCCCAGGCACATAAGTTACATGAACCCTGCTCAAAGCGGGGTGCTCCGACTCCTGCCGTTCGCCGTTCTTGTTGGAGCTACTGTATTGTAGTCACTTGCAAGTAAGACATTGGCTCTTCTGTTCCTTTACAACAAGTGCTACCGTGACAGTGACCGCTGCACAGGGGGCATCCAGGCAGCCACCAGAGATCTCGTGCTACTACGACTAGTCAGCATTTTTTTTTCCTCACTGATTCGCCTACACAAAGATCTACGGTGCCTCTGCCCCCAAAAGCAGCCACGTCGCAGCCACCTGTCAATCATCGTTGTTCATCACAAGTTTGGGCAGTCGGAGTCGCAAAGCAAGTGACGTTTACAGGTTTCCATGCATGCTTCTTCTGAATCCTCCCCATTAGCATCATGTTATGGTATGACAGGCGCCATCAACTGCTAACTAGCGGATTGCTGAGGACGCCAGATAAATGTATGGACTCAGAGGTGATCAACACACAAAGGGGATGTCCACGCCATGCTCGCTGACTAGTCGGAATGGAGCCTGCCTTTTCTTAATCTGATCCTTACCCCTCGCTGCTATACGGTAACCAACTAAGGACGTGGTGTCACAAAAACACCGCGTGTATTGCCTCCAGGCACGTGAAGATACTCGGGCGGATCACCCTATTCGGCACACAATGGCTACTACTCTGTTGTTGTTGTTGTTGTTTCTACTATTGCTGCTGCTGCTGCTGTGAAGGCGGCCGTTCAGGGTAGATCGCTTACTACTTTCAGACCCAGGGATAGGTCCTGTACCCAGTAACTTACAACAAGCTACCCAACGCCCGATCTGTTGCTTGCGCGCTCGAGGTGCGTGCCATAACGTACGATCTTTTTTTTAAAAGCCGGGATCCTTTAATTGTGAGTTAATAATAGGACCTATATCTGAGTCATGCGCCTAGGAAAATTGATTCTTTCAGCTTGATATTTAAGTTTCGCTCCCATGCCTCCAATGTGGTAGCGACAGCGGTAAGACAATTGTATAGGTAAGGTATTTCTTGAACAGCGTATGGATCACCCAGTTTTCTACATGCACTAGAAGCATTTAAAATTTCGAAGTGCGTGCGAAATGTAAGTTAGGCTGGAGCTTCCTAATGCCCCGGAAGAGATGGAGCGCGATGCTTGCGGGCCAGTCGCGCGAATTAATACCGTCGACGCTGCATCCCTATGGTACCTGTAACCAGTCCTGTACCCCATGTGGTCGGCAAAATAGAATCCAGAAGGAGGCATGTGCTTGATAGGGTTGCCGTGATGGGCGTCTGTACCACACATGAAAACTTTATCACGAGGGCCGTTTTTTTTAACCCCATTGGGTTATGTGACGCAACATCAACAACCAAAATGAAAAACAACTTCGGTTCAGCTATCTCACTGCTCGACTCGGTCGCGAGAGAATAACAGCAAGAGGGTTATCTACATGAGTAAAGGAGAACGAGCTGATCCGTTAGTAGCGTCAAGGACTCAGGGAAAAACAGAGGAGTTGAAGGATGCGTGCAGGTCAGGTTTGATTGCATGCCGAGTCGTCTACATATCAGGTTCGGGCAGGAAGAGTGGCCCGAGGCGAGGCGATACAGCACCAGAGAAGGTTTTGAACCCATCAATGCAGTTCGTTACAGCACTGGTTACTCGACACGTGTGCGTGGGTGTGTGAACGTCGTGACCTGGAATGGGGTATTTTTCCTGGAAATTGGCATCCCAACTCGGAGAGTCCGAGTCATCACGAAGTGCCACTGCCTCCCCATAGAAAATAGACCCGGCGCAGTGTCACGTAGGGTCGTTCCAACGGCCTGAGACTCCGATCAGATTACTATAATTAACTTTTCGCTACCAACACAAAGCATGGGCAGACATCAGTGCCAACGAAGCTACTGGACAAAAGTTTAAGTTTTTTCCCGGCTCCTAGTCTCAACTTGTGCCGATAATCCAGTAACTGACAAGATCGCGTAACTGCAGCCCTTGGTTGCGGTAGCGGTGTATGTGGCACAAAGGCGAATCCGAAGAATGTTTTCACCTCTGCGCTCCTCCGTTGTGGCTGTGCGGAGGGGGAACGTCGCATTCGCTTCAATCAACAACGCTGTGATGATGGTACGCATCTGAAGTATTTTCCGCCGACTTTAGAGTTCAATCACGATGCGCCACGTGATTGGTTCTGCGGTAGGTTTGACGCCCAAGCTCGAGTCTCATGTTTATATTGCTACGACTTAGTACACCCTCTTTTTTTGCATTGCATTGCCATTTTCATCGTGATTACATTGACTGAAACGACGGACGGTCACAGGTCAGCGCCCAATGACGCCCTAATACTCAGCAATGACGCCCAACGGCGCTGCGCAGTGTACTGTATCAACAACCGAGAAAACTGGATCTACAACTACCTCCGGAAAAGAATAACTGCCGGGAGAAAGGAAGGAAGGCGAACTGGCTACCCAAGTCCAAGTCCCAAATCAAACCCAACTGGGGCTGACGACCAACCACGTACCGACACTCCGCGCCACTCCGTGCGGTTCGCCGAATACCGAACCCAGATCGGACCATGGACTGGGAGCAGGGACAGGTGGTGACGTCACCAGCTCACGACCCGCTACCTTCGCTTCGCCAGAACAACGCACACACACCCATACGTCACCATCACCTCTCCTGAAGGAGAAAGGAGGCATGTATACGCGCAGGGCAGACCACCGCGGGAAGATGGGTGGAAATATCGGGAATGTATGTATAGGGGAGACGAGCGTGCGCACACACTCGCACAGTCCCAGACTTTTTTATGGTTTCCGTGCGCGCCGATTCATAGCATATATTCTCGTTGAGGGAGTGCGCTCCCGACCCCAAGAGAAAGAAAAGCAGGGGGCTCACACTCGGAAAAACGTTAATCGTCGTACCCGCTTCCATCGTCGTCCCGCCGCTTGCCCTTGGTCGCGCTGGAGCTTGCACTGGCATTGATGGCCGACGCGCTTTGCGACGGGTCATCAACCTTCTTGCGTCGCTTACGTTCGGTCTCGCGCAGGTTGAGCCGGACGCCAAAGTATGACAAGTGCTATTTTTCCGTCGTACGTACGGCGGGAAAAACTCAATTTTCAGAGATGGTTGCCAGGGCACCGGGACAGGGCGCACCTTTGTGAGGTCCGTCGATGCTCGCAAGCCCGGGAACTCTTTGGTCGAGTAGACACGGAACGGGCCTCCGTAGCACTCGGCCCAGACGGGCGTCTGCCCGTCGCTCGTTGTGGCTGTGACACGAGAGAAAAGGTCGAAGCAGCGATATCGTAGTATAAAGTTCCCCTCCGCCTTTACTGCGAGATCCTGTCGCCCAAAAGGGGAAGGTGTCAGCATATTACTCGTGGGAAAATTTTTGGGAAGGGAGAAAGACACAGACTGCGAAAACGAACATCAACACTTTGTTACCCTTGTAGTCGAGGTTGGCTGCCTGCACAAAGGTAGTACCAGCAAGCGACTCGGTCTGTTTGGAACCTTCGACGATGGGGTACGTTCCTTTAAAGTAATGCACGATCTCTTCCGGGCGTGTGGGGTTAGGTGGTGCATGATTAGGCGCGTACTGTTGTTCTTGGGCCTGCACAGGCTGCTGCGGCGATATGTGGCTGCCATGTACAGATGACATATTGCCAAGTGGTGCGCCTTGCTGCGGGACGCCCTGAGAAAACGGCGCGGGGGGCTGTGGGGCGGGGTATGTATATGGGTACTGCTGTGCACCGGGAGAGTAGGGTGTCGGCGACAGGGTGGATGTAGAGGCACGACCAGGCGAGCTCTGCGCTTGATCTTGGCGGCGTTTGGGGTCCGCGGAGCCATCGGAGGGGTCCCCGGAGGGCACAGGAAAGAGGTCGACGTGACAGATGAGACCCATGTTGTTAACCTCGCTGCATGGGATACGTAAAAGATATTAACGAGTGATGATGAAGCAAGGAGGAAGAACGCGCAACTCGTAATTCTCGACCTCTGAATCGGGTCGGTCAGTGCCGGGGTACGAGTAAAAGAACTTGAGTTGGACGACAGGTGGGGGATCAAGAGGCCTACGATCCTTGCGAGCATACCTGATGAATTTGATGAGTGGAAGTAGGTTGAAAGAGAGATCATAAGGGTTGGTAGCTTACTTGCGCCCAAGATCGGCCTTTTGCAACTCTATGAGTTCTGCGCGCACATGCTTTCCAGAAAACTGGCCAGTGGCGAAGTTGAGAGGTGCGCCAATAGCACGATGAGGACCAGGGTGAGATGGATCGCGAGATGGATCGCGCTCTTGTGTTGAAGTAGATTGTGGGGGTGGTGGAAAGGAGCCCGGTGGAAAAGATTGGTGAGGCTGGGGAGGGAAAGAAGAAGAAAACATGGTCAAGGCCGGGGAGGGGACGATGAAGAGCTAGTCGGTTGACTTGGTGTCTCGGATTAAATAGGCCGGAAGTTGGCGCGAGGATGATGAATTGGGTAGCGAAGTCCAGGGGATCCGTGGCCGGTTGTTTGTTTGTGACCGGGAAATGGGCGACCCTGCTGAGACCCGAATCCAGATCATCGGACTCATTAACAAACCAAATTTCCCAGTAACAGGGCGCTCCGTTGCTTGATCCAGTCATTCGTTCTCTCGCACTCCAATCCATACCATCCCCGGATCACACCTCTCTTGATGCCTGACAAAGCCGCCGAACAAAATTTGACAGGCCCCTTCCCTCCATTTCCACACACATCCAGTACACGCAATTTATGACATCTTAGCGGCAATTTGCGCATCAATTCACCATCCTCGGTCGTCTTGTTTGGGCTAACCCCTGTCACCCCCTAAAGTACGGCAGACTGCTGCAAAATTATTATTTCTTGGTATTCACGCGATATAGCCTCCCCTTTCCCCCTAGGTAGTTGTCCACTTGGCAGTGAAAGTGACATACACAACGATTTGCCTATTTCAACGTGCGGGATTTCATCCTGCGTGAAGAAAGTGCCTGCTGGAGCATCAGATAGTTAATAGAAAGAACAAAATAGATCTAGAAGGAATAAGATATCGTCATCAATTTTTGGCAGATATTTCACGCCAATTTCACCATGACCCGGAAACGTAGCGGGATGAGGCTATAGATTCACCCAGATCACAATATATCCAACTATGGCCGTAAGTTTGGGGGGATTCGGGGGAGCGGCCGTAGCCCAGGACGAGCCCGTTTAGTAGGTTTGTGATCTGACCATTTGCCAAGCACGCGGTTGTGAGGCCCCCTGAACGTATCACCGAGAGCACTATCGCTCCAGCGCTTCCGCCAACTTTCAGGGTCACCTGCTCACCACATGGGCGGGCGCACTCACGCCACAGAGTACGCCAGATATCTGATTGAACAGGTGCCCAGGCCCGGGTGCCTCGAATTAGTTCACTGCAAGGACTAGTGATCTCCTCCTTACCACCGCCGCCACCGCCGATTGTAGACGGGGTACAAACCAATTACTGTACCTCCCTGCTGTGCAACCCAAAGCTGGGGACATCACCTACAACTACCATGTCAGCGCCAACCCTGCTCCGACTAGGAACGTGGAATTTGCGTTACGACGTGCAGCCTGACAGCATCACGGTGGCCGAATCGCTCGCGGCGCTTCCCGATCCTCGCATTGCACCGCCTCAGAGGGTGCTGCGTGGGGAGCGGCCATGGAGTGCGAGGCGGGTGCATGTGGCGCAGAGGCTCCAGGCCTCGCGCGTTGATCTTCTTGGTGCGTATCAGAAGGGGGAAGGTTCCCGCACGGTAATCCTCTCATCGTGCTCATGGATGATTGTATGATTGTTCCTATGTAAGGCTTCCAGGAGGCGCTTATCAGGCAGGTGCGCGACCTTGAGGAACTCCTGGGTGGCGAGTATGCCTGGGTGCGTCTCTTGTATTCACGTTTGTTACCATGCAACCCTTCCCCCCTTCCGCACCCTTGTCCTCTCCTTAACCCCTCATTGCGTTGCAGGTCGGTGTTGGTAGAAGTGACGGGATCGAGGATGGCGAGTTCAGCCCTATCTTCTATCGGCGGTGAGTGAAACAGTCACCCTTCCCCCCCCCATCTCCCCCTTCACATGTTCCTCCTAGCATGCGTCTGCCAACCCCTGACATCCCATGCACAGCACTACATTCACGCTCCTCACAACAGACACGTTCTGGCTCTCCCACACGCCCTTCACGCCTGGGTCGCTCTTTCCGGGCGCCGGTTGCCCACGCTTGGCTACGTTCGCCCTCTTTCGTCTGTCCGAGAGTGCGGGAAACCCCCCGCGCGACATCGCGTTGATCAACACGCACCTGGACCACGCCAGCGATGCGCAGCGCCAACTCGGTGCTGCAATGGTGCTCCATCGGACACGCTACGAGGTGGGTATGCGGCCCGGGGTACCAGTGTTCGTCACGGGGGACCTCAACAGGTGCGTAATAGTGCCAACACTTTTGTTCACTATTCCTTACGTCGGGCTGGTCTCGTGATCCCTGCGCCCGCCGTACACAGTTCGGCGAGCGGATCCGATCGCGGCGCGTATGCCATACTCACAGGCGTGCAGCGTCCTCCCCCGGTCCCGGACGAGTTCACTCGGCATTTCCCGCTGCCCTCGTCACCGTCTCCAAACCCTTCTTTCCCAGGGGAGAAAGAAGAGCTCGTAATGCGCGATTTACGAGACGTAGCGCCGCGCGCGTTTGTTGGTGGGAAATGGGCGACGTTTACCGGGTTCGAGCACAACAAGGCCGACGAGGCATGTATTGATTTTGTGTTTGGGCAAAGCGATGGCGGATGGTGCGTACACTCCGCTCTTTGTTTCGTTCGCGAAAGAGGTATCATGGCAATGATGTCGATGATTATGTGGTAGGGAGGCGAAGAGCGTATTTGTCGAGACAGCATTGTCAGATGATGGTATGCTTGCGAGCGACCATCGGCTCGTCGTCGCGGATATCGTCATTTCTTGAATGGAAGATCGGGACGAGCCGTAGTTCGGTATGGCCCGACGCGGTGTAGCGAAGGAAGGAGGAAAGGTGGGTAAGACATTTATTCATCAGGGTTCATCGAGAGTATCGTACGAATAACAAAAGGATTTGTATCACATGTACGCTCCGTAAATGTGCCACAAAGTACAGGAAAAGTAGCTACGAGAATGTCCCAGGGAACAGTGTCGTCAAAAAAATGTGAAAGAAGTCAGTGTCATTAAAAAGCGTCAAAGAGCTCAGCATCATGAGCAGCGTCAAAGAGAAGAACAACATCAACGAGAAGAGTCCAACATCTTGGGCGGCCGTACACCGTGTATCCAGACACGCTGGAAAGCGCATATATGGGGCCAGCCATTACCGTACCAGTAACCACCCTGCCACGGCGCCAGGCACGAGAAATGCCCACACCGCCGTTGTCCCCACCAGTGCGAGCGCATGGCGCGCATCAGAGTTGCCGTTTGGACTCTTGCTCGCACTGGGGCTGCCGGTGCTGGCGGAAGACGTGCGACTACTGGGCTGGGTGGCCGTAGTGCCTACACTAGCCATTGAGCGGGACAGGAATGAGGATGAAAAGAATGCGACACCGCACCTGCTGCGCTGGTTGTGGGAGAAGGCGTCCCGGACGGGATGAGAGAGGCAGGAACGGCCGAAATCGGGGCGGGGACTGGGTAGCCCGGTGGAGGTCTGTGCGTGCATCACGTGCCAATGTCGAAGTCGATGAGTGTGAATAAAATAGAGAGGAGAGGCCGAGGACGCACGGGCAGAACGTGAGCCTGTAGTCACTGTTCAGCGCAGAGTTGCACGTCCACAGGGCTGTGCCGGAGCCCCCGTCAAATGCATAGGCGTACGCGTTCGGACAGTTGCCCTCTGTGTGGATGTGTTCAATAAGGCTCGCTCGGTGTGGATGTGGGGAAGGGGTGGAAGTGAGGAATACGCACTGAAGTAGTTGTAGAACTGTACACCCGAGGCAGGGCAGGTCGTCTGAGTGTTGTGCGTGCCAGTACAGCAGTTGGCCGAGTCGGCTGCTCCGCGAGCGAAGGCCAAGTCAGATTTGAGAAGAAACAAAGGGAGCCAGGCACGCACCCGCGTTGTCCAGACCTGCTAAGCAGGCGCTCTTGCACCCGACCACTAACCCGGTTGGGTCCCGCGGGCCGACGAGCTGTCCGGGACACTGAGGGTTGAGGTCGACGGGGCAAGCGGCAACGGGGCAATTTGCGGAGGGGATGATAGCCATCGGGAGGTTGAACCCATTTGCGAGGGACACTGCACCACCACAGCAAGCGCAATTCTCTCTCTATCAATCCTTACGGGACACTGGGAAGCCACACACCATCGTAAGAGTCGAGATTTCCGCCATCCGAAAGCGTCCACTCCGCCACTGTCACAGGCCCCAAACCCTACACGACATGAGCGAGTGTGCGCATGTGGGTTGTTGCTAGAAGTAAAACGTACAACACCGGTGGTGGGATCGCATTGTAGCCCACCATTGCACCCGCCGTCGAGGCAGGAATTCGGTCCAGGGTTCGTGGAAAAATCGCAGGCTCGGCGGCCCTGAAGTAAAAGATCACGTGTTCCGAGTTAGAGGTAGTTCAAGTTGTTTTGGCTGACTTGAAGGGAATATACAGACCCAGATTCGTCCAGACCTCCAGTTGTCCGGAACAGCAAATTGAGCAGAAGTTAATGGAGGAGATTGCCACCTATAGAGATGCCTTATGAGTAGTATGACTAAGTATACACGGTTGGACGCACCCTGTGGGGAACAACGGTCCCGTGCCGTTCCCGGTAAATATCTAGAGAACATTAGCAGGCGAGAAGCACAGCTGAGTAAAGGCAAGTACTGCGGGCCTAAATCATCCACAACAGTCAGAACACCTGGAACACACATAAGGACAGAGGGGGTGGGATACGTGCCAAACGGTGAATGGACAACCATTGACAATTGTGAAGAGGCGAGCGGTTGCACCAGGAAGCAGAGAAAGTGAAAGAATGGAGAGATAGAGCATCGTGATCATGATAGTGGTCGTGCTATGAGAATTTTTGATTTTAAGGTGTAATAGGTTTGGAAGGAACTCGGGGTGTAGAGGACAGGAACCAACACGAGGCCGCTCTCACTGTCCTGAGTTTCGAACATTTGAACCTGAAGTTGAACTTGGACAAATAAGAACTAGTCCCATTCATTCATGTTAACGGACCCGGAACGGAATGACAGCCACGCCGAACACCCTATTTGGCTTTATTGTGACACGTGGCGTCCTTGCACTCGAGGAAATTTACCTTATGAACTTTCAGTTTTTATATAAAAATGGTCCAAAGCAGGCAACCGCAACACATGGCGACCACGTTGGGGTATGCATGGGTGTGGGTGCAGGTACTGTACTATGTACGCCTATCTACATTACATATTAAAAGCATGAGACCACTCCAGGTGGCGCGCCGCTGCACTTGTTGCAGCTGTAGCGTAGTGCTTGTAAAAGCTGCACCATTTGCGGTACAAGTGAAGGACAATAAGATGCATTCACCGTAACCCCGAGACAAGATTCACAATATTGTGCAAGTATACAAACAGTTCTACACAGCTAGGCATTGGCATGGATGGTCTCACATCAGGCTTTTGTGTTTTTTCTTGTAGGGGCTTGTACAAGCCTAAAAAGCCACAAGCTGAAAAGCAAAACCAGCTATGTCCTATTTTTCACAAGTTCAGATTTTCTTTTGCTTTACAAGCTGAAAAGATGGCAAGTTTAAACACAAATAGGGAATATGTTTCACACAGTGTCTATTTTCGTGCACAGTATCTATTATGAGGTTTAAATAATATATGTACTAGCTACAGAATAGAAAACTTTGCTATCGCTAGCACTGCCGCCACCGCCACTGCCAGTACCGCCGCCGCTGCCGCCACCGCCACCCCGCTGCTGTCCCACCGCTACCCCCACCGCTGCCGCCGCCGCCACCGCCGCCACCGCCGCCACCGCCGCCACCGCCGCCACCGCCGCCACCGCCGCCGCCACTCCCTGCCACCACTGTGTCGAATAAGGTCCTTTCATTAAAAAACTCCATATAGTACAGTACAGTACATGTGTAAAAAGTACTCTATGAATACACCTAGTTGCTACCCACTGCTGCCGCCACCGTCATCGTTGCTGCCCACGCCGTCACCGCTGTCCCTGCCACCACCGCCGCCAGGCCTGCCATCGCTGTCACTGCTGGGCCCACCGCCGTCGCTGCTGTTGCAAACGTTGAGGATTCGGGCGGTCGGCACGTGGTAGGGACCATGAATATCACTGCGTCCCTGA
>QLOZ01000721.1:0-13353 GCA_003314065.1 Lactarius sp. MG50
GGTCACGGGTCAGAGCCCGAATGGCGCGTCAAGTAAGAGAAAGGGAAAGAAACCGTAACACCGTAAGAGAAAGGGAAAGAAACCGTAACAACTCCGCTTCTTAGTTCACTGGAAGGGATTCCCAGCCTCTGAAGATTCCTGGGTCTTGGCCCACGATCTTCACGCACCTGACCTGGTCGAGGCCTTCTATGAACGCAACCCTGCCGCACCACGAGCTACGCCACAGGCGCCAGGATGGCACCTGCCTCGGGAAGGGGGTAATTCCTCTACGCCCACTCTCACGACGCCATCGATAACAACAGAACCCGCAAGATCACTAGCCCCTCAACCCAACACGAGGCCGACATCGACAACTACAAGAACTGGCAGACAGACGCGATTGCCAGCAAGATACGCATTCCTCAAACTATTCCCCTCACGCTTCCAATGGTCCCTCGCACACCAACACCAATCGACGATCCCCTGGAGTACCGCATGAACTATGATCCTCTTCCCATCCCTTATTCCTACTTCCACTACTACTACTTGCCCACTGATAAGAAACGAATCACACGACAACCCCAGAAAGAAGAATACCCTCGCCCGCCTACTATACGCACCTTCCACATCCTCGCATCCCCCCACGCCATTCCATTCATCCCAAAACAACCGAAACACGAAACCCGACAAGAAAGACACTCGAACCTTCACCCGTACTTCTGCAAATCCGATTACTGTCCCTACCACTATCTCTACTGAATGACCACCTCCTTCACGTCCCCCCTTGACGATCTCATTGAAGAACGAACCGAACTTGATCAACGCTTCCTCGCCCTATTCCTGAGAAGCCAAATTCATGGCCTCTCTTGCCCCCGACTCTGCACCCGATCGCGATCCATCTACCAGCCGAATGTCGAACACAGACAATTGGCTGATGATTGGCATCAGTGGAAACTCGACTCGAACACTTTCGTACAACAAGTACTCGACACCATTAGGAGGCACGTATACACCCCCTGATGTTCAGGAATCAATTCCTGCATCGACCCACTTCATATCCTACACCCCACAATCCGTTCCAGCACAACGCCACCTTTACGGGAGACGCACCAATGAAACGCAGATCCCGCTGTTCACTAGCAAACCACTACCCCTTCAGCCAACCATCCCTGAACAAAGTCCATCCCCCACGCCATCGTTAATCGAAGCGGCATGAGCGACGCATCAAGAGATTCTTCAAAAGCGGTGGGAACAATATGCACAACGCAAAGCGCGACGCCAATTACAACTACCAGTACAACCACCGGCACAACCGCCGCTTGAAGTCCCCGTTATCGATCCCCTCCTCGGTCAACCCCTTCAGAGGACAGACGTCCACTGGACGCGTAGTCAACGAGAAGCACATGATCACGCTGAAGCGAGGGGACAACGCATTCTCAACCTCACCACACTCACCATCATCCACCATGCCACATGCCCTGAAATGTGTCACCCTGAGTGGAACCAGGAGCATTATATCCTGCAGTACCTCTGGGATTTCGAGACGTGGGCCACATCCCTGTACAATGATATCGCTGTCGACCCTGTACTCCTGAGAGGCTCGAACCCCTTCGATTCCCACTGAAAAGTACTATAATGACTGACAAACACCCTACTTACGTTCCTGACTGGATTGATTTCATTCCCCGCTCCTGTACGATATAAGAAGTGACTGACACCTGACCCTGGTTGCAAACAGCCCATGTCTTCTTCCGATCCTTTACCCTCGTCAACGACACGATCCCCCTCTCCACTCGAATCCATCACTCCTCGGCGACATTACCCCTCTCATCAGCGCCGGACTGGCCGCCATCATCATTGTTCTCGTTGTACACTCGATTTACACCACCGAGTATCCGTCTTCCTACAATGTGTACACGCGCTCGCCATGCAAAATGTCGCTGCGCGCCTCACTTTTGAGGCTCGATTCGCCTGGACCCTTCCCACCCTCTCAGTGTCGGACCATCTTTCACCCACAATCGACGAAGACATCCACATGACAAATGCCTGGTGAAGCCGGGACGTCTTCAGACCTGACAAAGGGGCAGTGTTACGATCTTACCCACTATACCCATCCTTTTGACTCCTGCCCTATGACTGCTTCGAACCCTTGACTCATTTATGCTACGGACTCACGTGATCAGATTCAGCATCTCATTCTCGCGCCTCATTACCTATATAAGACCGCCTAGAGTAGCTTGTATCCCCTAGGCTTGTTCTCTTTGTACCAATACTGAGTTCCACTCTGGCCCGCAGTGGCTAACCGGCTTTCCCTCTCATCTTGTGAACCCTCAGATCCTCAGGCTGATTGCCTGGCTTTGACCTTCCCCTGTGAACCCTTGTCACTGGGTTGCACGCCTAAGGGGACCGCCACTGCATCTAGTCTCAAGCCCGAGACTCGCAGTGTCTGAGTCGCGACCTGACTCAGTGATAGACCGATACGATACGCCCAGGACTCAGGCGTAACACCTGAGGTAAATTATGCACCAGATTATATCCACCTTGCGAGTTCAGTGTAAGAATGTAATGTACTTGTGAGTTCTACATCAGCTAAGAACCAATTCACACTTTCGCATGAGTTATTGTCCTGTCATATTTAGTATTTGTGAGGTCAGTAGGAGAACGCAATTCACTTGTTAGCTGGTGTGAGCTCAATGCTAGCTCAAAACGGTCTCATGCTTGTCTGTGAGTAGATGTCTTAGGCATTTATCACACTTGTGAACGCGTTGTGAGGTCACATCACTAAATGGGAAAGTCAAATGAGGCCTCCTAGTTCCCACGTGTTTGATGTAATCTTACAAAGACTCATGCGGCGTTGTGAGCCATTGTAAGTCATGCATTAGATCATATCCGACTTGCAAGTTCAGTGTGAGAATATGATGTGCTTGTCACGCAGTATGAGTTCTACATCAGCTCAGAACCAATTCATGCGTTAATGTCCACAAATTCATTTTTGGGGCCAGGGCGAGATCATATAGCACTGTAACTAACTCACTGTACTACCCAGCTGTTGTCACAGGTGGTGACTTGGTCCCTGAGCGACCAGGGGCAGATGATATGGATGACACACGCATGAGGGTTCTGTGTGGGGAATGGGGATTTGCTTCATTGAGACGCAAGTTATCTGGGAGTGGTGATTCATCCTGCTTGCTGGTGGCAGAGCCATCGAGCATCATGACTCTGTAGGCATCACAAGAGAAGAAGCCAATACTTTGCCCCGTCGCGGGGGTCACAGTATTACGGCTGTGGAGTATCCTGGCCTCATAATCATTATCAATTCCCCTTGCATTTCTCTCTTCTAAAGCACTCAGCGTGATATCAGAAAGCCTCTCAGCCGTTTCCGAAGCCGCCTAGTCACTAAGCTAACCCGAGCACAGCGTCTTATCTCTAAAGCCTCTTCCCTTGCCACTTCCTTTCCCTCTGTCTTCTCTTCACTTGGGACGACACTACACTCGCACCATCATCTACAATAGTGTGATTAGAAGCTGGCATATCCACCCTCATCTAAATTATCACTGTCATCACTGTCATCTTCGCCATCACTGCCTTCATCTGTTGCCTCCTCATCTTCCTCATTGTCATCGTCGCCATCCAAGTCCATCAGCTCATCTCCATCCTCCTCTTCATTCTGATCTTCAATTTCTTGCTCAGTTTCCTCCTTGTCATCACCTCCAGTCTCCAGCTCAGTCTCGTGCATGCGCCCATACTCCAAATGCCCAATGCCATGGCCGAAATGGCGCATAAGCATATCATGGTCTACAAATCTATCCATGGAGAGGACGTGAAGGTGAGATTCTGCCATGCGAACTTGTTATGAGACTTACATATTGACGTAGAAGTTTACCCAGTCGTCTTCATCCTCCGGGTTAAGAACTTGGGCCAAAGACTTTGCAGCTGGTAGTAATGCTGAAGTACGCCCTTCTGAGAATGCCAGAATCATGTGGGCACCTCGAATGACCAGAGCTGGATCCAAAAAGGTGAATGCATAGTCATCCGTCGACTCAACAAATCCGAATTTTGGCAGACAGGCATATCGAAAACCATGGCGATATCAACCAGGCTCTACCCCAAACCACCGCACCCACAGAAAATCCATGTGGTGAAAAGATGTTTCCTCAACACTGGTATGAGAGGAAGACACCATCGCATGAAAGATTCCAATAATGCACGTGTACCAGTAGGGCTGCACTCCAGCACCCATTTCTGGGGATTTCACCATGATATCGGGGTAAGTCTGTGGATTTATCGTGTCTCCATCACGCTGGATATCATATGTTGTATAGTTAACCCAAAATGTCTTGCGGCGATACAGGCATTTGCCCAATATTCTGACAGTATCCCTGTCCTGGTCTGTAAGCTCGCCATAAGTATCCCCATCAAATTCTCATTTCAATAGATGTCCAAGTATGTGATCCTTCAGTTTATGCATAAAACCCTGTTTCATATCTGTGAGCAACTTATTTGGATATCCATTACAGACAGAAGTCTACCTTAAATGCAGGGTCATCCTGGTTCTTCCGGATGTATGACCAGATGTCAATGGGATCTTTTTTTAAATGCGAAATCTGGTATCGTACATCTAAATCCTTTTCCAGGCCCTTGTCGTCGTCAATCTCATTAGGTTTTGATCTTTCCTTCAGTTTCCAGCGCGCAGCAGCAAGCTGGGCCCGTTCTAGGCACCGAACACGCTTGCCGATCTGCATTGTTGCATTGCGTTTGTTGGTTCTTCCGTAGAGATGCTTGACTAGGCGATGCGCCAGTTCACCCTAAGTAGTACCAAAAGTCTGTCTCTCTGAATATAGTATCCAGGGTAGAAGAATCTCACCAGTTGTGTAGAAAATGAATCAGTGCCACCAAACAAGCGAATTGTCCGCACATAATCACCAAGAGAATGGAATTTGTACGTGGAGATGTTCAGTGTTTTCAGTTTGTGAGAGGTTGACGTTGAGGAAGGCACAGCCGGAGTGGGTGAGACATTTGATGCAGTGGCATTCGCATTGGCTGTGGAGGGTGTAGGCCCAGGTTGGGCAGTTGATGCGGTATTGCTTGCCCATGGTGATGGTGCTGTTGGCTTGGAACTGGCTCCAGCTCCGGTTGAGGTAGGCAACTGTTTTGCCTGTGCACGCTGTTGTTGACATTTACGTGCTTCAACCTCTCGAGGAAGCTCCACCATCTGGAACTGAGAACAACTCCGATCTCGGAACTGCCTCAGCAACAGGCCAAACTCCTTTGTCAACTCTTCCAAGTGATCAAGGGTCAAGTCTGTATGGATTCGGAGTTTTGCGAGACCATGCCACTCCGCCGTTCGATAGAGCAATTTCATGAGCCATTTATTGTGAGGTTCCTCAAGGAGACCCTCAAATGCTGGTATACAACACTACAAGTTCGGTGTAAGGCCTGCGCATGCACACTATAGGCATAACATGTAGTTTACCTGTAACAGATCCTCATAATCTCAAGCCACTAATTTCTTCATCTCGGACACATTGTTAGTAAATCCTCTTATAGTTTGACCCCACTGAGGTATGCGTCGAAACCTGCAAAATATGAGTGTTCGGAACGTATGTAAGAGAATCGCCAACTTACCTTTCATCTAATTCTGCAACGAGTCTGCCACCTGGAGCCGCTGCATAGAGAATCCTAATCAAATGAGTGAAAAGGGTCTTCCAGACTCCCAGCTCAAACTCGTGCATGAAATCGACAACAAGCATCCGAGAGAGATTGAAGTTAGGTCCAAGACGTTCAATAAATGCATTCTAGACTTGGACAGAAGATTAAATAATGAAGATGGCTTAATTATGATTTAATTGGCTACTGACCTTGGTTGGAACCGACGATGTTGGCTTGAGCAACCTTTCAACAGTGACTCCCCCAATCGGTATTCTGAGGGTGTAGATAGCCTCCCGTGCCTCATTGACTGCATGCGTGAGATATTTGCGAGCTCTTTCAACCTGTGTCTTCATGTCTGCAACCAAGCCGACCTTGTCTGTCTTTGACTTAGAGACGAGGCAACGTGGACAAGGACAGAGCCCCTGATCTCGGATAGTAGCAAGCAATATTCTGCAGAAACGGCCATGGATCAGAATACAACAAATTGGTGACCAAAATCACATACTTTTCAGGATAGTCAGCTGAGTATGTGAGAATGTGAGGATAAACTCATCGCTCAACCCCATCAGCACAGCATATAACGATTCCATACGTGTATGCATGAAGAAAATCGTCATCAAGTAAGAGCCTCCATACTGCTTGCATGAGCTCTTGGCGACAATGGGTAATGATTTCCTTCTTCTGGGTGCCCCACTTTTCATGAAAGGCACCTATCTGATCTTGCAGCGAATCGGGAAAGGGTGGGATATAGGCAAGGTGTGTTGTTGCTCCAGAGTCGGGTTGAGCACAAATATATTTGGAAAGCTTGCCAAAATGCAAGTAGATTGGCCACATCTTCGCCGTGCCGAATGACATGAGATGAGTTGTGTCTGACCAAAACATGAGAGCTGCAACAACCTTCTCATGCTTGCAATTTAGGTCATTTGTTGGTGCGCATTGGACTTTGTCATGTTCGTCAATCAGAGTGTCCATGTTGTACATTTTGGAGTACACCCGTTCATCCTTCTTGGCCTCAGACCCATTGGCAGGACACCTGCGATATAATTTGAATGGTGTGTAATGGAATTTCAGGGCCAATGGGCTTTCATAAGCCTCCTTTATCATAGTTGTTATTTTACGGTAGTGGAGGCCGGGTATGGAGAAAGTTCATGACGGAATGTGCTTGCTGCCTGATGGAACCTCGATATCGACGCTGGCCTCCTGGAATGACTGTAGGTGGGGTGACTGCCCATCTGCGGTGTCTGCCTTCCAGTTCTCTTGTTGAGCATTAAACTTCCTGAGGTCTGCCAAACAAAAGTCAGGATTAAGCATTACGTCATTGACAAGATGGGTGACCTCAGCGTCTGATTTCTGAGAGCTGCCGGTGTTTTGCCAGTCCATGAGAAGTTCAATGCTCTTGTTACTATATCCAGAGTCTTCGGCTGCATCACCTGGAAGGGTTAGAGGCATACTGTTGATGTCATGTGGGCAGTAAAGGTCCTCGGGTGGGAGCAGGGCATCGGGGTCATAGGAAGGTCGGTACAGGTACTTCTTCCACATCCCAAATACATTTGGAGCCGTAGATAAAGGATTCTGAACAATCAGAACTACACGTTGAATCCAAGTTGAGGAAGCTGCCAGTGCAGCTTGAGTTGGTGGTGGAACAACAGGTGCCGTGCCCTCCGGATATACATCACGATACCTGGCGGGACGCTGGTAATTTCTTTGCGGCCGACCTGAAGCAGGAAGGGCGGGTGGTGGTGGCTCAGAATGTTGTACAGTCAGTTCTGGAGGAGGCCCGGGAGTGTCAATTGCACGCTGCAGAGAGTCCCGAGACTGCAAGACCCTTGTTTTCTTCACTTGACTAACCTTGTGATGGAATTTTTGCCTATCATTGGCATATTCTTTGTACATAGGACATTTCCGGCGATGCAGAGTGATGCCGGCAGATGTGGGAGACTCAAATTCACAGTTTGGGCTACAAGCGATCATAGTCACAGTGATGTTCCAGCCTCAATGGGCCACGGCTTTACTTCCATTGTGCAACACTTCAGTATCCCACGCTTTATCCTACGCCTTCTGATCTGCGCTACTGTGACGTCATTGCTTGTAACCCGCCCTGCCACAAGGCAGTATGGGTCCCTGGACCCATCAGCCTGCCGTAAATTGCAACTTGGATGATCGCCATGGAGCTCCACGCTACGCTCCAACTAACTGACCTCCAGCTACCCACTGGTGACTGCAAACACGGTCCCGTTTTGCAACTCATACCCCACCCAGACCATATAACTAGGTATTCTGGGTTATCCCAACATGACATAACTAGGGATGACAACCCCTAGCTTTAATAAAATTAGATTACCTAAATGGCTGGTCCGTCATTTCAACATCATCCAGGGTAGTGGACGTGGTATGTGTGCAGGCGATGATCTGATTCCTGTCATTCCCTGAGTGTTTTGCCTTCCACCACATGTGTTTGCTGCCCTGGGTTTGTTGTGTTTGTTGTATGAGTCACCAGCGGTTATCAACGCTCCTTCCCCTTGTTCCTCTTCCCATCCTTCATACCACTCAGGCGATCTCCCTCACCGCTCTTCCTCCATACATGACCCTCAAGTTTCAACCCTCTCCTCTCACATAGAGGATATCCTTTCCCCTGGTGATATTGTTGGCAAAGGGATTCCCCTTCTGACTGAAGCCCTTCGTCTCGCCCCTGCTTCTATCTCATTCAGGAAGTCCTGTTCCACTCCCCGCCTTCAGAAGATGATAACATCTATCTCAGCGGTCGCCTTGAGCTTGATGACTCCGCATCTATGCACCCCAGGACAGTGTATGGCCATGAATATGCTATCAAACTCTTGTCCAAGGCCAACCTTGATGAAGAGGAACACTTTGCCCAGCCTTCAGAAGTACATTTCCGTTTGATTCGGCTTTCTTCTTTTCGGGCTCTGACTTCTCTTTGTTTCTAGGCGACCATCCACCAGTCGATTCCTGCTCATCCCAACATCATCACGCTGCATCGCACACTCGAAATTTCCACTTTTCTTCTCCTTCTCGAATTCGTTCCTGGTCAAGATTTATTCTACTTTCTCAAACAAGCCTGGGATCATTACGACGTCGATCCTGCCGCCGATCCAGAGCTGACCCATACTCCACCCACACCAGGCCTCCTGTCATCTCTTCACCTGTCCCAATTGCTTTCTCATGCATGTCTCCGCATTATCACCTCTATGTTGCCCAGATGTGCGAGGCTGTAACCGCTTGTCATGATGCCTCGGTCTTTCATCGTGATATCAAATCAGAGAATTTCATTGTCACCGACGGTTACACCTTCAATTAACACAGTATCCGTCAGCGCAAAGTCGTTGTCAAGCTTTTTGACTTTGGCTTGTCCACTTGCGATGCCGTGTCATCTAACATGGACTGTGGAAGTGCCCCGCATATGAGTTTTGGTCCATTCCCCCCCTTTTTCCCGCTTCTCACGCCTTATCTTGACGTTTTCCATCGCAGAGTGCAGAAACAATGTGGCTCCAGTGTATCAGCCCCGTGGCGCTGATGTTTGCTCCCTGAGATTGTTCTGATCAACATGTACGTGCCATACATCATGTTTGCCTTGCGCCCTCTTTCCTTTTCTCCTTGATCGTCGGGAACTTTGCTCATCCATGTGGTTGCAGGCTCTACCATTGCAATCCTTGGGTTGACACTATCAAGGGTGGTTGCTCCTCTTTCGATCAATATCTTGCCCATCCAACGGACTTTTTTATGCGGCAATTTGCCGGTATGGCTCTACCTGTTGCAAACTTCCTTATTGGGAACGTGTTCTGCATCCTCAACAATCCCACAGACGACTCACAGCATGTCGGTGCCCATGAATTTGGCATGTGGGTCCGTGACTTGCCCACGCTCATGGGAGCGTCGCAACTGGCAATACACACACATTCCCGCGCTCCGTCAACGGCGTCTATCGCCACACGCCACCCAATCACTTCCGCCCTGGCTTCCCACCCCCCGTCATCTCACCCACCTTCTGTTGCAGGTGGCTCACCTCGCTGCCCCTCTGTCGTTCTTCGTTCTCTCTCTCGCCACACCTCTGGACCCCATCCTCGACTGTGACGTGTCCGACAGTGTGAGAAAGATGAAGAAGAGCAACAAGAATGGGAACAGCAGCAGGCGGAGGACACCCGCTCTCCTTCCCTGCAGTCGGTTTCAACAACCAAGCGACGTCAATGCGGACGCAAGGGTAAGGGTATGATGCCCTCTATGGACCACATCCAGACATCCAAGTTGCTCGCATCGACGTCCCAGGCACTTGCCCGTGAGCTCAGCCGCCAGATGCTACCTCCACTGCTGTTCAATCATTCCCCAATTTGCCACCGCCGCCGCTTGTCCCGTCGTCACGAAGAACCCCAGCAGGTGGAAGCTGTCGTTCGGGAGGAGTGCTGGTGAGGCAGCCATTAACACACGGTGCGATTTGCGCAGCACATTCGAACTTGAACTCTGGCTTGGCACTCGCAAGGAATGTGACAAATATAATTATGGACCTGAACCCACCGTCCTCCCCAATAACACTATGCTTACCATCGCCACCACCCCCACCGCCACTGCCAGTGCCACGGTCCTTACTGTTGGAGTCACCCATGCAGGGAAGGGAGGAGCCTCAGGTGCAAGCACTGTCACGGCGCACCAGGTCACCAACAAGCACCCATAGCGGGCGGCCATTGCCAAGCAGTTCAAACTGGGCAACAATTAGCACAACTCGATGTCAAGCATGAACATGTCAACGAGCGCATTCACACAGTATAGCAACCAGAGTATGTGCTCCACGACGTTTGCCACCACCATATCTTCTACCTCGTCCACGTCATTGAGCACTAACTGGTGCAAACATCTGGATCCTACGTTCCCATCTTCCTCAAGCCTCGCGTCGTCCGTATATAGCAATAACGGAACACAGAATGGACTACCGCGGCGGCCACCATCGAACGTTAAGTGTATGTACTTCTCCACTCCTGTGCCCCTCATTCCTGGAATATATCTGTTGATGGGACAGTCCTCAGTGATGAATGGTGTCCCATGGGAACTCAGTGGTGCCCCACGCCAGCTCCACCAGAAGGAAATGGACATTTTTTGTGCACCACCCCTGGCATGCAAATGCAAGCGTGCGGGACGGGGCGGAGGGAAGGGCAAGCAGCCTGCGATGATTACAAGAGGTAAGAGTGTGCTCGAACCGATAAACGAGCACCCTGAACACCATGCGCACTACAGGCAAGGATGCAGCACTAAGTACGACTGATTTGGTGGCGCAGGCTCAGGTTTTTAGATAGGACATCTACTCCTATGGGAACAGCAGCTTTATGGCTCAGGGGTTCTTGGTCCTGAGATGGACTATCAGCTGGCTGTTGGTGATGCCTCAGCAAGATACCTGTTTGGCGCAGACACGTTGATGCACCCCCAGCCCCTGCAGCCACAGCACAGTTACCCTATTTCTGGTGCAGCTCATTCACTATATCCCGTCGCGCTGACTGCGCCTGCCACTTCTACATGGTCCAGCCACCTCACGCAATATGGGGGTGGTACACCTCCCCAGCCTGGTTCTACCCCTGGCATCCAGCCCAACGGGCACATCCAAGCAATCCACGCGGTGGTACCACTATGTGCCATTATGCAGTGAGTGCCCTCCTTCCCTGTGAATTCATACCAAAAGTCCTTAATCTCAAACTTTCAAACTTCCCTGGCAGCTGCAGTCGCCCTGCTTCACCTCACGTTACATCCGTTGATCATCCACGTCCTCCTCAACTACCACTACCTGACCCTCCACGTGCCTCGCTACTTCATCACGCCCCTGCTCACCATTTATGCCCTCTCCTTCCTCGCATTCAGCTCACTCATCGCCTGCATTGCACATGACCCAGGACCGTCCCCGAAGCCAAGTCAGAGGCCATGTAGCAGCAGGCACTGCACGACAACGGCGAGATGAACCCCGAAGGCGCACTGACCAGCGAGGCACCAGAGGATTGCCGGGCAAGTGGTGCCACATCTGCAGTTTCTAATACCAGAGGCAGCAGCGGCGGCGGTGGCGGGGAGCAGTGCGATGACGTGGACCTGCCTCCATCACTCGACCACAGCAACTTTGTGTGCCCTGATTTCCTCAGCATGACATACACGAGCTATTGTTCAGGAAAATCTAGCTCAGCTATCAGGAGACGGACTCGGCGATCTGTGCGCAGATAGGCTTTTCAAGTCCATTTGTACCGGAAAGGGTGATCATCGCAGAGACAACTGAAGCTGAGGCTTGAGAGCCTCCTGCTCACACTATATATGTGCAGTAATATTACATGTTATCGTTAGATACAGGCTCAACTTAATAAGACTCAGCAGACCGCCCTCAGCATACTTCAGAAAGGAGGAGGTCCAACCTCTCATTGGTTTCCTCCATATCCTCTCTTGCTTTGGCAGCAATCCTCCGAAGGCTTGCCTTGATACCATTGATCTCACGCTTCAGCCACCCCAGGTCATCTTCAATAAAAGTGAAGCGCTGCCTTTTAGAGGGACATTCATCTGAGTCGGAAACACTGATGACTCCTGGGTCTTGTTCAAATGCCCTGGGGGATTTGGGCTGGTGGGAACAAGCACGCTGGCATTTACATTAGTAAGGCTAGTAATAGACAGATTATTGGATCTCACCTTGGCCACCTTTGCATGCTGTTACGGCATGGTTGTTGTTACGGTTTCTTTCCCTTTCCCTTACTTGACGCGCCATTCGGGCTCTGACCCGTGACCTGTACTGTCACATGATGAGATATCATGTGACGCGACTCGGACTACTAGTTGTCATGTGACCATATGTCATGTGACGTGATGACTCCCCGTGACTGAGACGCGACGTGACGCGACTGATACTGTATAGCGACTCATGGCGACTCCCTCTGGGTCATCGCGACTGTACGCGACTCATAGTAGTGACTCTTGGTGAGCACTACTGACTCTTGATTGACTCCTACCTACGACTCGTTATGACTAGGTAGGATAGTATAAAAGCAGTAGGAAGTTGAGCTGGAATCCCCAGTCTCAACTTCGTCTCCAATACGAGTTGAATCCCACTGCAGACACCCTTGTGACTAAGCAACTTCCTTTTCCTCTCTTCTCTATCACCGCTCCGGCTTAGTCAGCCACATCGAAGCTTGACGCGTGTGCTATAACACGTGTAACGTCACAGAAAGGTTCCTTTGCGAAGGACCTACCGGAACCAAGTACTCGGGCATCTCGGCCTCGGGCACCTCGGCCTTACTTCGTTCCAACAAGATACCACGTGATCATCCTTCCCAGGATCACGTGCAATACCAGACGACTTAGGTCACGCGTAGTGCCTACTCGATCACGTGACAAGAACGCGAGCTCGCTTTGAGCCACGGTCCCTCGTAACCGTGTCAGAAGTTTAGGGCACAGGGCCCATAACCTCAGAACGTAGAGGTTAATCACACAGTGAATGACGGGGGGTGCCCGCCGAACAGTTATTAGTTCGCTACTCTGCTATCGTCCCTAAGTACTACTACTGTGTATCAGTGTTTATCTTACTCGATCTTATCCGCTATTGTGAAACTGATCCGATCTTTCCTCAATGTCTCATTAAGGCATCGTGAGTCAACTAGTACCAATCTGGCTAGTGCCGGATTGGTCCTCCCCCAACAGTAGTATCGGCCGAAAAGCTTCGGACTTGTATCAGAGAGTAAATGAGTGTTATATGAACTA